>JAQSVH010185387.1:0-24607 GCA_029448705.1 Adansonia digitata | reverse complement strand
CACTTTTATGAAAAAATTTTATATTCCCCATATCTCCAAGGCGTATATGAGATTAAATTTAATCAAAACCTAGATTTGTATTTCTATAAGATTCATGCATTAAAGGGGGTTATATCAAAATAATGATGAGTTAAGATTGAAAGAATTGAAAGCAGGATAAGACATAGTGAGTAAAGTATCGATTTTGGGTGTCACAAAGAAGTTTATACCTTATCATGCGTAACCAACTCCTGAACCCAAACAACAAATATTTGTATTATGTAGATTACAGGATCAATGTTTTGAGTTTCATAACTCAAAGCATAGGTTTCAACAGGCCTCCGGTCATTCTTAGCCTGAAATAATTAATGGTGACTCCAAGCGTTAACCATTTCGTGATGGTCATCCGTGACCAATAAGATGAGCGATTTATCTTATGATACCCTTCACTGTATCACAAGTTGAGAATCTATACTTTCTCATTCTTATCACGTCACATAGGAAAAGTCTCATTCAAGGAGATATTTCTATGTTAAAAAATATTTTAAGTGGTATGCACACATAGATCCGTGAGGATCACCTCGGGGCATGTTACGACATAAATAGACATTATTTTGTCTAAGATATAACATTGCCTTATGAGTGTATGTAGGAAAATAGAGATTTGGTTAATACTACACTGACATAGGTAGAGCAAGTTGACAATGATTTTGATAAGAAAATGTTAATGTAGGGTTTAGCTTCCATACTAGGTTTATAGTTCCCTAGGTTTGACCCCCTAAACAAGTGCTACTTAATGTGCCCTTCAACTTTAAAGATGTCTTGCAATGAAAAGGAAAAGGAAAAATGTTTACCTTGTTATAGACTGACTCGATAAGCATATAGCTCTTTGTGGACAGAGGTAGGTAAGTGTTCTGCTCTTTATGGACTGAAGTAGGTAGATAGGTCAGCATCTAACTCTTTAAAGACTAATGGAGGTAAGCATCCAGCTCTTTATGAACTACGGTAAATAGGCATCTAGCTCTTTATGGATTAAGGTAGGTAGGCATCTAACTCTTGATGGATTGAGGTAGGTAAGCATCCAACTCTTTGTGGATTGAGGTAGCTTGGCGTCAACTTTTTATGGACTAAGGTAGTAGGCATCTAGCTCTTTGTGGGCTAAAGAAAAAAGGTGTCCAGCTTTTTGTAGACTAAAAAAAAGACTAAAAAAAGTGTCTAGCTCTTTATAGACTAAAAGAAAAAAGGCATCTAACACTTTGTGGGCTAAAAGGTAAAAAAGGTGTCCGGCTCTTTATGGACTAAAAGAAAAAATATCTAGCTCTTTATGGACTAAAAGGAAAAATAGTCCAACTTTCTGTAGACCAAAGGAAAAAAAGTTTAACTTTTTGTATACCCAAAGAAAAATGGCAACCAGCTTTTCATGGACTAAAAGACAGTTCTTTATGGACTATAAAGTAAAAATGTGTCCAACTTTTTGTGGACTAAAAGGAAAACATGGTGTCTAGCACTTTGTGGACTAAAAGGAAAAAATGTCCAACTCTTTATGGACTAAAAGGAAAAAATGTCCAACTCTTTATGGACTAAAAGGAAAAAATGTCTAGCTCTTTTTCGACTAAAAAAAAAGTGTCTAGCTCTTTATGGATTGAAAGAAAAAATATTTCCAGCCTTTTATGGACTAAAGGAAAAATGGCATCTAGCTCTTCATAAACTAAAAGGAAAAAGGTGTCCAGTTCTTTATGGACTAAAAAGTAAAAAAGGCTTCCAACTTTTTATAGACTAGAAAGAAAAAAAACATCTAGCTCTTTTTAGACTAAAAGGAAAATCGATATCTAGCTCTTTGTGGACTAAAAGAAAATGGTATCCAGCTCTTTGTGGATTAAAAGGAAAAAAAGCTTTCAACTCTTTGTGGACTAAAAAAAAGAAAAAAAGAATCCAACTTTTTACGAAAAAGGGAAAAAAAAGTCTAGCTCTTTGTGGACTAAAAGAAAAAAATGTCTAACTCTTTATGGACTAAGGAAAAAGCATCTAGCTCTTTATGGAAACAAAGGAAAAAATGTCTAGCTCTTTATGGACTTAAAAGAAAGAAAATGTTTAGCTCTTTGTGGATTAAAGAGAGAAAGAAAATGTTCAGCTCTTTGTGGATTAAAGAGAAAAAATGCATCTTATTTAAAGCTTTTTAGGGCTTTTCAAAGATAAGAATATGTACTTAAGGTTCTTTACTAGTTTAACTTTTATGAGTAGGAGTTTGTACCTAAAAGATGTTAATTATTTTTTAAACGATGCATGAAAATGTAAATGAATGTTTAACTCATATAAAGGTGATGATTTTAAAAACCTAATCCAATAATTGGCTTTAGAGTTTTGAATTGCCTTCCATCTTTAAGTTTCATAGAGTGTATTATGTTTTAAGTTTTGCCAACTTGACTCTTAATGTTCAAAAGGTTTTTTTCTAGTGGGTGAGGTTATTTTTAAAGCTGAGGGGGCTTTGATGCATGAAAAAGTTCCTAAGTTTTATCAGCTTATATTAGGATTTATATTAAAGTGGGTTAACAGTTTTAGCAGGCTAGTTCTTGACTTGAGTGGAAAAGTGCATCTGTCTAAACTAATTTCTAGGAATATGGTCTGTCAATAGGGGTCAAAGATCATTAATTTTGTTTTACCTTTTAGGTAAGGTTTACAAAGGGAAATTTTTGACCATGTTTTTAAAAGAAGAATGGTTATGCACGCTATGATGTGATGTCATGGTAAAGATGTGATGTTATACGGTGTTATGGGTAAATTGATAATGATACCGATGCTTTTGGTTGAAACCCCATGCATGAAATGATGTACACACATGTGAAGCAACCTAATATAGATGTTCATGAATACGAAGGCATGAGAATGCAAATGCATCTGAATGAGAACGTGGGTGCCCTTGATTACTGCTAGATATTGATAAAAATATGCTTGTTAATGCTTATATATAAAAATGCATATGAGCGCTGATGCTTGAGAATGAATACACATGAGTGCAAATGTGCAGAATAATAATGCACATGAACACGCTTGTCGGCAAGAATGTATATGAGTGCTAATGCTCATGAATGAGAATGCACATGGGTGAGATTGTACTTAGTGAGAATACATGTGAGTAAAGACACTTAGGAATATAAAGGGATTTGAAAAAGAATGAACATGAGTGCAGATGCATGAAATTAAATGCACATAAGTGCAAATACAAAGAATAAGAATGCACATGAGCACGTTTGTAAGTAAATGTGAATGCACATGAGTGCAGATGCTCGTGAATGAGAATGCATGTGAGTAATGATGCTCGTGATCATGGGTACACGTGAGTGTAAAAGTTTATTAGTATGGATGTGCATAGCAAAGATGAATGCTTGATCATGGATCCACATAGGTAAAAATGCATGTCATTGCAGATGCATTAGGGTATGGATACCCATGAATACAAACACTAAGCTAGCCATCATGTAAATGTTATAGTTGATGATGATGCAAGTTTATGAATGATGCTTAAGTGCCTAGGCGATGGATATGTATGAGTGATGTTAGGTAGTTAACATCATTTATGTCAATAAAAGGTGTAAAGCTTG
The DNA here is from genome assembly GCA_029448705.1 of Adansonia digitata. Lineage (NCBI taxonomy): Eukaryota > Viridiplantae > Streptophyta > Magnoliopsida > Malvales > Malvaceae > Adansonia > Adansonia digitata. Next base: position 21,029 of record JAQSVH010185387.1, on the reverse strand, counting down.
AGACTATGGAATTTTTTTGAATGTAGCTCTTTCTTGATGGTTTTTTCTCTTTAAACTAAGAGGCATTTTAATCTCATGCTTTACCCCATGATTAGAAAAGTTTTTGTTTTTCTTTATTTAGGACATTCATTTGATGAAAACTTTAAGTTAGCATGATATTCAAGTCTCTCAAAGATTGATGATTTATGGTTAGCAGATGGGAATTTGGCTTTTTAGTTAGATTAAAGGGACTTAAGAGGGTTTTGATTCGCTCAAAAAGTTTTAGTGCTGCTAAAATAGATTCCTTATTCTTCTAGGCTCACTAATGGACCAATCCTTATAGAACATGAATTCACTGAAATACAAACAAATTTGGGATTCTTTTAAACCTCCTACCATTGATGCCTTGCCTAGCACTAGGATTGGCCATGAAATGTTTAAGGTTGTAAAGTTGATTTAGAAAGGCAATGATTTAGTTCAAAGAGTTGGTCCCTTTAAAGATGCCAATTTTAGATGTTTAGTGATTACTATGTGTCTTTATATTTCTTTAGAATGATGGTTTTCTCATTAAAATCTTGGTAATCTCATGCATGACATCAAAAATTCTCTATTTTGCTCTTCACTGCCCAGTTTTGAGTTTTCACCCTAAAGCTTCAATCTTTCCATTTTTTATTTCTTTTTTGATTTATTGCACAATCATGCTTCTTAAGAAGGCTCAAAATTTGTCAAAAGAATAGTTTCCTAAAAAATGGATGCATCAGCTTCACATGGCCATGCTTCATCAAAATGGACTTTAAAGGACTATAATGTAGCCCAAGTTCATAGTTCTGAAAAATGGTATAAAGGCTTACATTTAGTGTATAGGGGTGATTAGATCAAGGATCATTTCTTTTCATGAGGGCATCCATCCTTTTTGCTTTTAGAATGTCCTTGTTCCTTGATATTTGATTCCCTCTCTCTTAATTTACTTTTACTTTTACTTTTGAGTTTTGGTTTTTTTTTTCATTTTGTATTTTTTCTTGTTCTTATCTTTTTGTTTTGTTTTTCAGAAGGAATCTTGGTTTTTGGAAACTTAGCACATTCATACTTACCCGTTAATGTCAGGCAACTTAAAAAATGTAGAGTGTGATATCTGCCTTTATCTGTTTTTGAAAGGTTTTTTCCTTACCCCCTAATGTCAAGGGTGATCCTTGATTCGGGTTTCAATAGAATGAATTTGTTAGCCTCACAAAGGGAAGTAATAAAAGAAATCTACTATTTCGTGAAAAAAATATGAAAGATGGTCATTTTTCATCTCAAACATGACTATGTGAATTGAAGAATCATTTCGTAGAAAAATTCTTTTAAAGATATTTTGAACCTATTAATCACATAATGTCACATTTAATTGCTATTTTTCTCTTCTTTTTTCAAATGCATGCCTTGATTCTCTTTTTCATTCCACATACTTGGGCATGCCCTTTTCAGTTTACCATTGATGAGGAATTATGTAATACTAAGGTGTAGATGGTACAGAGTATTTCATGTTTGATCCTTGAGGTTTTACATTGAGAAAAGATCTGATTTTAGGAATCAAAGTGATATAGAAGAAATAAAAGTAGGGACTATGGTACGCCAAAAACACATCTCGAGAAAGGCATTTGCTAAATGGTCTTGATGTATTGAAAAGGAAAGGGAGAATTAAAGATAAGGGGTTATGGCAGGATCTAAGGCATGCCTTAAGAAAGGCTTTTGGTGTATGGTTAAAAGGTATTAAAAAGGAAAAATTAGGGATAAGGGGTCATGGCAAAACCCAAGGTATGTCTTAACAAAAGCTTTTGGGGGACTAGTTTGAATGTGTTGGAATGGACAAGCAGAGATATGGTCTAAAGGTTTTTGTAAGGACATAGTGTAGTTTGGTATTATTACCCAAAGAAGCTTTCAAGATATGGCTTGGTAGCTTAGGTTTTTGGTTTGTTAAGAAAAATATGGATGTTTCTGGTACAATCTTGATACACATCAAATTACCATCATAGGATTCTTAATGGGATAACACATTTGTTTAGTTTCCAAAGAAGAATAGAAATTTTGAGGGATTGGCCCTTATTGGTTCTAACCTAAGTTAGGCTTTTGTCTGTTTAATGGTTCCAGTGTAGCTATGGTACTAAAAATTAATTTCTTAAAGTTTTTGATTTTTTGATTAACCAATTTTATGCACAAAAAAGCTTGAAAAAGAGATGAAGAATACAAGTAATCAACTGTATTCTCGAGACTTTAAATATCATGTTTTCACTAAATATGTTATTCAAAGTGCAAACATGTTAATCTCATAAAAATGACAATTCAAAGACAAACATTTTTCATATGAAGCATGCAAAAATTAAAATGCCTCTATTGCCCAAGGTTCACACGTCTTGTTTGACTCTCTCAATCAATTAAGATCTAGCTGCCTCATTTTGATCAATTGTTGCACTTTGTTCTTTAAAGCGCTGCATTCTTCTGTGGAATGACCTATATACCTGACATTAACTAAGCACTCGTGGTGCTATGATCTTTTGTGTATGGTTGCTTTTAGGTTTAAAGTAAATCGATGAAATCAACTGATCCTAAATGAGTCTAGAAAGTAACTCTGTGTATGATATTAGGATTAACTTTAGAGGAGCCCTATTTCAGTTACCTCGTTATCTTTTTTCAGCATTCCCCTAACCTTAGTAGGCTTGTTTAAAGTCATTTGCACTGGGCTTTACATTGAAAAGGATGCTTATAGGGGAAGGTTAGAGTAAGGATTCGATGCAACAACACTCTAAGTTGCATGAACTATTTGGTTGTAGGGACTGGGTTTAAGCCATAAGTCTGAGCCAACTTGCAACTGGCTATCACAGCTAACAACATCCATTTTTCCTTTTTTATTTTTGGTTTTCTTGATACAAGTGACAAAGAAAAGTTGGAAAGTGACAGGAGGGCATCTTCGATTAACAAATAGGTCAACCTATAATGACATGGGGCCGTGATGCTAGACCATAAGTATTGACTGGAGTGTGGAATTAGAAGGCTCAATGTAGGTCACCTTAGGTTCAACAAATTGTGCCTCTATTTTGACATGGGCAAAGGTGATACTGACTTATGGAAGTAATTTGTCTTTAGTTTATCAAGATTTGAGAATATCCCCATCAATTCCAAGAGTTGCCCTTTCATTTCATGCACATCTTGCCTAACCCTTCCAACAATTTCTTTCAAAGTACTAACACGCATCTTTAATAGGTTTGCCAAACTTTGACTAACTTGGCTAATTATAGATGATGATGCCCCTTTACGGGAATCCTTTGTAGCATTAAGAAAGTCCATAACTGCTCCTATCAATTTGGCAAACAGTTCTTTCAATTCCTAAAAATCATCCCCCTATTATTCTTGGATGCCTTCCAAAGTACTAACTCTCATTTCTATCTGATCCCTCATGTTACACCCTTTTTGACATAAACAATAGGTGGATTTAAGGTTATGTAATTATCAATGCATGAACATATGAAGGAATAATGACTAAAGATGGAAGATATGACATGGCGGGGATATTTGTCTACACATATGAGACTAAAAATGGTATGAATGTTATGGAAGAATGCATGTACGTATACATCTAAGTGAGTGCAATGAGAATATTAATTTAAAGTGTAAAAAAATGACATGAACATGATAAAGTTGTCATGGAAATCTATCTTTAAGTTTACAAAGAGAATGAAGAGTGATATGGAATACATGAAATGCACCATGTCACATCCCTAGTGCATTAACACTAGTAATGTGGCTTTGAAGGGAAAAAGGTCCATACAAATGGATGAATTATGCCCCGAGACTTGGCATTATGGTGTTTATTGACCATTGCTCCAAATCAATTATCTTTACATGTTTGATGCAAGAAATGATACATGTGACATGAACATGAAAGATAATAAGACATTGAAGGAAGAAGGAATACTTGGTGAAAATAAAATATTAAAATCAACAAGAATAAATCACACAAATTGCCTTGATAATAGGCATTATGATGCCTTGAGACAGAATTCCATGGGTTCTGTTGCTCGCCTGCCAAAATCTAAATTGCTGCAAATAGCATAATAGCTTGTCTAGTTGACATTGCCCCTATATTGTCTCATTGGGCTAGAAATTAACACTTGATAGAGTGATAGATCACTCATCATTATCCAGTAATAGGTTTATGTCAAGTCATCGATCGAATAGCATGACAACCTATTAGATTTAGGTTTATCCATAATAAGACAACATGGTATTTCTTTGGATTACCCATGATCTAGACAATGATGTTAGCTCATCATCATCTAGCATTTGGCAGGCATTAAGCTATGGATCAGACTTATTTGGGCAAGTTTTTTTCTTCAGGAGACGATATCGGGCTTTAAAAAAGATGCTAAGTGACAATAATTGATTGTTATCTATTATGAAAGGAAAAAAAGGCACTAGCTATCAATCAGACAACATAACCTTATGTCCCGATAGTATTACTATAATGGATGACATAATTCAAAGCATAAAAGAAGGCATTAAGTGATAATGTTCATTCATCATCACTTATGTAACAAAGAAATGATAAAAATAAGCAATAGACAAGAAGTGTTTCCCCAAGTGTATTATTCGTTGGGTTAATCTAGCAGCATTTTGGTATGTTAGACAAGGTTTGGCTACTATAGCTGACTATATAAAGTTAAGTTGATTATAAAAGGTTCTTAAATCACTTCTTCATTTGATAGGGACAGCCGAGGCATCTCAAACTTGAGCCCATTGTAGATTTGGTAGAACGGTTTAATTTAGGTGGTTGTATTTTGCTATGTCCATGTGGATAAAAAGAATACCATGGAGCATACATACTTTACATCCCAGAAGATGTTGCTAGGCCATGGGTAAACAAGAGATACCATAGAGGATAATTGGCTCACTTTCACCTAATAAGGTTGATATTTTCTCTCCAAGAAAAGAACAACTAAGTGTCTAATGAGATATGACTGCACGGTATGTGTCGAGGAAATAATCAAACCTTTTTGTTCACTCCTTATTACCATTTAAAGGAACTATTGCATCTTTTTTTTCCTTAGAGGGTAAAAGAGAACCCTAACAATCACGAAAAGCATAAAAGCACAGAGAGTGATGGCAAAAAAAATCATGTACAAATTAGATAAAGAAAAGGGATTACAAATAAATAATGACTAAAATCGAGGGAACCAAGAATCATGATAAATTTGGCTAGTTGTAGACCTGACTCTTTAAATAATACTCCCCAATGGAGTTGCCAAGCTGTACTACCCTTTTTCTGGTAGGCTATGACTTAAAAAATGAAATGAAGTTAGGGCTCACCTTTGGATCATCCTTTTGTCAGGATTCGAATTAGGGATGATAAGGCAAAAGTTAAAGGGAGGACCGCCAGACAAATCTCTCGTTCAATAGGTCTTGGATAGCTATTATGAAATGACCATAACTCAGAGTCACCATCGAATATTTTAGGTTAGGTATGATCGGATAGCTATTAAATTGATAATTTCGAGTTACAAAACTTGCAACATTATTATATGAACTATGTATACCAAAGTTTATCTTTAAGGTTTTGGGAGTCGGTTAAGCGTAAAGAAGGATTAGCTCCCCATGAGGCTCAAAAGTGGTACCATCTAGCCATAAATTTTCAAAGTCTCGGTTTTCCTTAATTTTTCATACAATCAATATCTATGTGTAATCCCTTATTATGAATGCAAGCTTTTAAACCTTGGATCCAGGTTTTATTGATAAATGTTTAATTAATATATCTCTATGCAACCTAGAAGGGAAGAGAAACATAAATGATTTGGTAAAATAAGATTCGGATTGATTTAAAAGAGGATATTCTATATCGCCAGATACCTCCTTACATTTTCTTACTTACTTTGTACGATCCAAAGTGGGAATGTGCTAGACTTAAACAATATGGTGTTCGGCCGGAGCCTTTGCATTATGCCTTAGTCAGGATTTGGATTAGCCATGATAATATGAAAGGAGAGAGATTGTTAGATGAATTACTTGTCCAACTAGTCTTCGAAAGTTACCATGAAGTAACCATAAATTTGGAGTCTCCACTGAACATTTTAGGCTAAGCATGATCGAATGCCAATTGATAACAATATTTTGAGTTATGAAACTTGAAATATTGATTTCAAGGTCTATGAGGTCCAGAGATACGCTAGTTGGGTTTAGTGTTGGTTACGCATGGGGAAGGATTAGCACCTTTATGACATAACTATATTAGTTTTGGTTCAGTCTAATTAGTTTTACTTAGTCATTATTTAGATATAATCCCTTCTAATGCAAGAACTTTTGTGGAAATTGTAGAACCAGGTTTTGATTAAAAAATTTATATCACCTACGCACTATAAGGGTATGAAGAGCATAAGGATTTTTTTATGCAAATAATTTTTGGATTAAATTTTAAAAATTTCATTATTCCACAGTAGGCATTAGAGAGATACGGACACAAAAAATTACCTTGTAAATTTTTAAAACAATTTTTAAATATGAATGCACGATGGTCACTACAAAAAGAAACTTCATAGTGGGATGAAAAAGAAAATAATAATATTATAAGAAACAATCACGCATAAGAAATGTTAAAAAGGAGGGATGATAAGAATTCATAATTATATTCGATTGTTAAAGAAAAACCAAAATAATAATTTTGAGATGTGTTTAGATTTGGTGGTAATTTAAGGAACAAAAAAGGTGTTAATTGAAACAATCCAGGATATCCAGAGAGAAGAAAATTTTTGGATTTTAGGTAAAAATAGGGTTAAACTATCCCCTCAAAGTGGTAGGATTGGAGTATCCCCAAAGATAAAAATTTTGATATTTTAATTAGGAATCTTAAACAAATCCGATAAAGAAAATTTACGTTTTTAGTGGAAAATAAGGTTAAAGTATCCAAAGATGAAAATTTTTTATAATTAAGAAAATAATTAGTAATTTCAAAAAAATTTAAGAGAGAAAATTCAAGTATTTTCAGTGGAGAACAGGGTTGAGTATCCCCTCAGAGTGGTGGGATTGGAGTATCCCCAAAAGATGAAAATTTTTGACGTTTTGAAAAAAAAAGATATTTTAGAAAAAAAAAATGTCTTTTAAAGATAAGAAATCAAGAATTTGAGTAAAGTATATTTTTTTCTTAAGCCTTGGTTCAAGACTAAAGGACTCATGTTATAAAAGAGCCAATCAGATGCTTTTTGAAAGTTCCAACATCTCGATGATGCTAAATTGAGAAATTAGATTAATTTTGTTCTAAAAATTAGGGGACAGCATCAACTATCTCCCTTCCCAAATTTGTTTTAGGTTCATCCAAAGGCTTCAGTAGGAAAGCGAGGTACCATTAGCAAGGTTACTCGATGTTGACTAATATAAAAATATCTTAAAAATTCCAAAAAATCCGTTTTTAGGTGGAATTAATTTTTGAAGTAGGCCTTTTTTGACACTGTTAGTATGTACATGGGAAAGGGCATGATGGACTTTGAAAAATGATTCCAAGTTGATTTGGAATTGCTAGATTATGAACAATATTTTTTTCAAAAAAGGAATTTTAGAAAATTTTTTAGGAAAAATATTTAAATAATAAAAAAAATCATTTGATAGACAGAAATGGCCCAAATAGAATATAATGCATTGGTTCCAAGGTTTTAGACAACAAATGTTTGAAAAATCATAACTTCCTCATCTGAAATGATCTGATTTTTTGAAAATAAATTTTCAAATTTGGACTATGGTGCTGCCAAAGCCAAAAATAAGGGTTATTTGATTTTTCGGGTTTCTTGGAGGTCAAATTCAAACCATGGATATCCGAACGTCCATGACTTAGAGAAAAGAATGACATTGGCATTGCAAGTTCATTCCATAATCCTAGAGTAGTTTGGGATGATGAAATAACCCACTTACCATGCCATAAATGAAGGTATTAACTTTAAAGTCAAGGCTTAATATTTTTTTTATCAACTAAACTTGTCTTTTTGTTTAAAAAAATAGTATTATTAAACTTATTTCACCATGAATCCAGACCTAAAATGTTTGATTTGTCCCCAATATTGCAAGACTAATTTTTTGAAAACATTAAATCCATGCTAGTCTCTATTGATTAGAGGTAGCATAGATTTAGCTTGGGGATTTATTTTGAAAATCAAATTTTTTGAACAAGAAAACATTTTTGACAAAAATGTTATGAACATAATGCAATATACATAATAAGGAACATGAATAACTTATTCAAAAAAGCAAGAGATGATATTTTGACATAGAAAAAGATGACAAGATTGCAAGGAGGTGAAGAATAAGATACATGAATATGACATCGAAGATCATGTTTTGGGAAAAGATATCATCATATTTAAGCAAAGAAAAACATGATAGAATTTTCAAGACAAATTTTTACTACCATGAAACCTATCAAAATGTGAGGAAATACAAGAATATGTTTAAAATTTGTTAAGATAAAGATTTAAGCATGTGTTAGGCATGCAATGGTGGATGATACATGTAAAAAATGCATAGACGTGGGCTATTTTGAGGCAAAAATGATGAGAAGCATATTCAATCACTCAAACACCATTAGGGCAAAAAAAATATCATCAAGGCCCTAAAACTATGACAATCAAGGCCATTGTAATGCATGAAAACTTTAAAATGGTCGTGACACCATGAATAGTTCACTAAAATGATGCAAATGATAAAAGCAGAAAATAAATAAAGCAAGATAGAGAAAATATACTAAAAAGCCTTGAACTTTTATTTTTACTCAGAGCAGTAACTTTAAGCATAGTTTTTTCCCTTTTTTTACTATTGTTTAACAAGAAAAGGATGAAAAGAATAAGCTTTTTCGATTATAATGTTGATGGAGAGGGGCTTTAAGGATGAAAATATGTGAAAGTTTGAGTTTATAGAGATTTTCTGGTAATGGTTTGGAGATGCGAAATAAAGTTATTGGCTGAGGGATAGAGGTTAATGAAATAGTGTTTTTAGGGTATTTAGTTCTATACGTTACTTGAAATTTTTAGCGATGGCCGAGAAAAAGATGTAGATGTCTATAGGTCTTTTGCTCATCTGTTGAGCTAAAACTGGCTCCTTTTTATGAAGTGCATTTGGCTAATATTTTTTAGCCAAAAGGGTATATAGGATTTTCCTTCATGTACTAGTGGACAACTCTAGGTACTATGCTCAGCTGTTCTTATTTCCATTAGTTCTATCATGCAAAGCAGTTATGTATAAAGGCTATAACAGTTTATAACTAGAGAAAAGCCAAGCATGCCCTCTAACAAACCATATATTTCATGAAAGTGTCCTTTTTCATTAGCTATTTAGGCCTAAAAAATTTGTTTAAATCTAATCATAAGCCCAAAGCCAAAGTTTGGTATGAATTTTGATGGTTTTTTTTAGGTAAAAACTAGGTTTGAATGATATTTTCAAACCAATGGTGCAAAAGCTAAATTATGGCTTAAAATAGCAAAAATGCCTTAATGTATTAATACAAAACATTTTGTATCGACAAAAAAGGCAACTTTTTTTATAAGTATTGATACAATGAATTATTTATTGATACTAAGAGACTTAGAGGCCTGTATCGATTCTTCACGGATTTGTATCGATACTTTTGCTTTTGTGTCGATACATTTTGCTAAAAATCATAATTTTAGCTACTGCCAAGGCCTATATCGACATAAACATGCCAGGTATCAAGACCACACCTTAGGTATCGATATTAACCTCTCGTATTGATGCTACAAGTGAAAATTAGAATTTTGGCAATATGAGAGCTTGGTTTTGATACCTAGGCACTAATATGACTTATACATACCTTTTGCTCTTTGAACTACCTTGCTTTGGATGGAAATGATGGGTAATTAACTTGTGCTCATATATAGAACTTATGCCTCTGATGATGGCCTGGACAAAATAGAGTTTCTACAACTACCTTCTTTAATCGTTCTGTGTCAAGAACATGGCAAAGAAAGATAGACACTATTTTACCTGAGGTAAAATAATGCCTATTGAGTGTTTATAAGGAAATGAGGATCTAGTTAGTACTACATTGAGATAGGATGAATATATCGTTAATGATTCCAACAGATAAAAAAATTTCAATGAGTTTTATAACATATGACCTCCCTTATAGGTTTATGGTTTCTTAGGTTTAACCTCTCAGACAGGTACCAGCTAGTGTAGGCATTGACTTAATAAGCGTCTAGCTCTTTGTGGACTAAAGTAGGTGGGTGCCCTACTTTTTTAGGACAAACTCAATAGGCATCCAACTTTTTATGGACTGAGGTCTACAGGTATCTTGCTCTTTGAGGACTAAAATAAGTAAGTGTCCTATTCTTTAAAGATTGAAGTAGGTAAACGTCCTACTTTTTAAAGACTAAAATAGGTAAGTGTCCTACTCTTTGAGGATTGAGGTAGGTAAGCGTCTTACTCTTTGAAGGTTGAGGTAGGCAAGCATCCTACTCTTTGAGGCGTGAGGTAGGTAAGCGTCTTCCTCTTTGAAGATTGAGGTAGGCAAGCACCTTACTCTTTAAGGATTGAGGTAGGTAAGCATCTTACTCTTTGAGGACTGAGGTAGGTAAGCATCATGCTCCTTAAAGACTAAAAATGAAAAGGCTTCTTGTTCTTTAAAGTCTAAAAAGATATAAGTTTTGGTACCTTTCTCAAATAGCTTTTTCAATTTATGCACTTATGAAATGAGGGATTCTCACCTAGAACATTTTAAGGCTTTTTGAAAATAGGAATTCATACCTAACATTTTATTTAATTTTGACTTTTGAGAGTAAGTGTTCATACTTGAAGAATGTTAATTGCAAAATGATGTAAAAGCATGCTTAAGTGATGCAAAAGCGATAATTTAAAAATCTAATCTGATAATTGATTTTTTAGGCCTTTTCGATGATATAACTTTTTACGAGTTTGATAAGATCACTTCTTGCTCCAAGGTTTATTAATTTCACTCTAAATTTCTAGAAGCTTTGAATATTAAGGTCATTTTGGAAGGTATAGGTGGTTTGTGATTATAAAAGGATTGGACATGAGCTTAAATGGCTTATGTTTTTATTGCGTTGAGTTTGCTAATAAGCATGAAGGATTTCTCTTTACCAATTATGATTCAAAGAATGTCTTTGATGGTCTGGGTAGACTGTTCTGAACTCTGTTTGTTAGGATGACAGTTGGAAAAGAATTTTGGCCCTTTATCTTTAGGCTTGGGTTTACAAAGGAGAGGTTTTGAGTACGTTTTCAAGATATAGGGTCTAAGGGCAAGGCCAAATATGGCCCAAGGGTTCATTCTTAGTCTTTAGACATGAAACAAAATCTTTACAAAATGTCATCATTTAAAGTAATGGTAGGAAATCTGGTATCAATTCCATTCATTTATCAAGCATATCAATTAAATGATAAACATAATACAATATGGGATGCCAAAGTTACAAAAGGTCCTTATAAAAAATTAAGTGATTGTATTTCATTCAAAAGAAAGAATATACATATTATGACAAATTATGGAATTTTAGATACAAAAGTGTTCATAGAGGTTTTCTTAACCACTTAACCCTTAATGTTGATGACATAAGTCTTCCACTAGTGTCTTCAGAAAACTTTCTCAAGTGGTTAATCCTTTTAGTGTTGGCCGACTCACAAGAAAATTCTTTGAATTGTTCCATGGTGGGATACAAGCCTTGAGGTTAGGTGGTCTCCATTTTTTAGGTACAAGGATAAGATTTGATAAAGTAGGTTGGCATAGAATAAGTGAATTAGGTTATGATTTGTTGTTTTGATCAGGGTTATGAGTGTATGCTAAATTGGTTCTACTCTAGGCTAGTGATAGTTTAGGGTTGATTTGGTTCGAGTGAAGGAGAGTTTAGTCATTTAAGTCAACCTTTTTGGTTTTCAACTTAAGCTGGCTTGTTTTCCTAGATGCTTTTTTAGGTTCTTATCCTTTTTTTTTTTGGTAAGAGTGAAAGCAGAATGAGAATAAGACGTTTTTATGAGTTTTTATCCTAGAACTTTTTCAAGCCTAGTATTTATTAATGGAATTAAAATTCGCAGGATTGGGCTGATTGTTACCATCTATTTTAGTTAAAATTAAGGCTCTTTTGCAAGATACACACTTTACTATGTATGATCTTTCCTAATTCTATGTCTATTTTTCTCGAGCATTTTAATGGATAAAGAGGATTTGTTTAAGTCTAGGTTACCTTCTCCAAAATGATGAGGATGAACCCTTTTGCTTTGGGCTCCTTCACATGCTTTTGATGCATTTGCATGTAATAGATGGCTTTCATTCTTTTCTTTTCAATGAGATTAAGTTGCTTATATCAGTTTATGACCCATTCGACCTCTTCAAGTTATGATTCCATCAAGACTTTAAGTATAAGGATTTTAACCTCAATAGATATGATAGCCTCCAAATCGTAGACTAAGAAAGAATAAAGTGGCGCCCATAAAAGTTTGTACTACTGTGCGATAGGCATGTAATGCAAAAGGCAACTTTTTATCCTAATTTTTGTATGTCTCAGCCATTTTTTACTATTTTTTTATATTCTTATTGGCTACTTCAACTATCTTGTTCATTTTTGGATGCTATAGGATGAAATTTTAAAGCTAGATCTTGAATTCAGGGTAGACTGCTTGCAACATTTTGTTTTTCAAGTTGTGTGCATTATCTGTGTTGATTTGCTTAGGAAGGCCATATCTATAAATGATACCTGTCTCACAAATTTGCTTGCAACAGATTTGGTGACATTAGCATATAAAGCTGCTTCAACCCCCTTGGTGACATAATTGATAGCGACCAAAATAAAGTGGTGCTAGTTAGAAGCCATAGGGATAATTGGTCCAATCATGTTTATACCCCACATAGGAAAAGGGCCATGGAGCTATCATAACATATGGATTTGTCACTGGGACATGGATTTTGCCTATGTAGATTTGGCATTTGTGGCACTTTCGAGCATAGTTAATGCAATCTTTTTCAAGAGTCAACCAATAGTTGCCCTATCATTTGATTTGTTGTGCCATTTGATCTTTATTAGCATGCATACCACAAGTTTCTTCATGGACTTCCTCAAGAATTCTTTTGGCTTTAAAGGCATCTACACATTAGAGTAGTATTTGATCCTAACTTTTTTTATGCAAAACTCTACCATCTAAAATGAAACTTGCAACTATCCTTCGGATGGTTCTCTTGTCAGTTTTGGTAATGCACTTAGAGTATTGCTTATCTTGGATGTATTGAGGTATGTCTGATACCATGGCTAACCGTCTTTCTCTTCTTCAACATTTTGACAATGCACTCGAGTTGTATAGGTGCTTATTGAATAGCAACAATGTCTAAATCTTGTTTGACTTTGAGTATAGCCAAAAAGGTGGCCAATGCGTCAAAAGTTTAGTTCTCTTATCAAGGTAAATGTTGAAAGTTAATATCATAGAATTCCTTTATGAGTTCTAAAATCAGGTTCCTATAATTGATCAACATAGCATTATGTGTTTGCCATTCTTCTCTTAGTTGGTGATGACAAGGGCTAAATCTCCTAATACTTGCAGTCTTCAAATACCTCTTTCAATGGAAATTTGGAGTCCTATGACATAGGCATCATATTCAGCTACATTGTTGGTGAAGTTAAAGTTTAATCTTAAGGTAAATGGGTATTAATTTCCATTAAGCAAGATAAGAATTGCCTTCATCCCATGTCCTAATACATTTAGAGCTCCATCATAGTACTTTTCCAAGATAAACTGCAATAGGTAGTGGCATTTGCCTTAGATATACACATTAAGTCTTTATTAAGAAGTTCAAAATACAAAGGTTGACAGTCATTTGTTACTCGGCTTGCTAAGATGTTTGCTATTGCACTATCCTTGATGGCTTTTCGGTTCATGCACATGATGTCATATTTAGAAAGCAAGACTTGCTACCTAGCAATCTCCCTAATAAAGCAAGCACCTTACATAAATACTTAATGGGATTGAGTTTAGTGATAAACCATGTGTTATGGTACAGTACGTATTATTTTAACCTCCAGGCTATCCAAGCTAGACCACAACATAACTTCTCAATGGTTGAATAGTTATTTTCATATTCTATCAACTTCTTGCTCAAATAGTAGATAGCATGTTCTTTTTTTCTCGACTCATCATGTTGACCAAATACGTAGCCCATTAACTTGTCAAAAATTGATAACTAAAAGATTTAGGCTCGACTGAGCATTGGTGGCATAACTACTAGAGAGTTCAAAAGGTAATGTTTGACTTTATCAAAAGCTTTTTGGCATTTTTCATTCCATTCTCTAGGATTTTGTTTTCAAAGTAGCCAAAAAATTGGCTCGCATTTGCTAGTCAGCTGAGATATAAATTGAGCTGTATAGGTCAATCTTCTTAAGAAATCCCTCACTTTCCTTTAAGTTCAAGGTGGTGGCAGGCTCTGAATGGCCTTGACCTTATCGAGGCCAACTTTAGTGCTTTTCTCACTTATAATGATGCCTAATAGTTTGCCAGATGTAACCCTGAATGTGCATTTAGTAGGATTTAACTTGAACTGGTATTTGTGAAGCCGTTTAAAGAGTTTTCACAATTTGGCCATGTGTTCACTTTCTCTTGGCAATTTGGCAACCATATCATCCACAAAGACCTCTATTTTTTTATGCATAAGATTGAGGAACAATGTTACCATTACCCTTTAATAGGTTGGCCCAGTATTTTTAAGCCTGAAGGGCATCACTTTATAGCAAAATGTGCCTCACCTGGTCATGAAGATGGTCTTTTCCATGTTTTTAACTGCCATTTTAATTTGGTTGCAACTTAAAATCCATCCATGAACGAAAATAACACATTTTTGGTTGCATTGTCTACTAAGTTGTTGATATGGGGCAAAGGGAAATTATCTTTTAGACTAGCTAGATTCAGGTCCCTATAATCTACATACATCCCCACTTTACCATCCTTTTTAGGAACTGGGACTATATTAGCTACCCATTTAGGGGGTTTGGCTACTTTAAAATTTTTTACCTCAAATTGCTGCTTCACTTGTTCTTTAATCTTTAGAAGCATTTCAAGTTTTATCCTTCTAAGCTTTTTTTTTTTGGGCTTACACTTAGGTTTAAAGGGAAGCTTATAGATCATAATATTGGTGTTTAATCCGAGCATTTCTTGGTAGAACCAAGTGAACAAACCTTGATATTCTTAGAAGAGACTTATTAGTTGAATTTAGGTTAATAGGCTTATGGAGGTTTTGATTTTCACCTTTTTTTATCTTTTTTTTCTAAGGTTTTATGGTTTTAATGGGTTCTTCATAAGGCAATATCTATTTTTTTCTTGCTCAATTAGTCTTAGTAGGTCCAGAGGTATGGGGATCTTTTTAGAATCTTTTTCATCTTGACCTCATTGGTGCAAATTGGTTGTTCAAAATTAATTTTTAGAGTCTTAGTATGAATATTCATGTCACCTTCATTTGGATACCTGAAAATATGGAATAAAAAATAATATAAGAAAATAATATGTAGAGAAAGGTTTAATAGTTGGCAAAAACTATGAAAATGAACATAAAGGATGAAATGCATAGTGTTTAGTTATTTTCATTGATATACTTACAAAAAAGATGCCTATACAAAGGATCCTACAATGCTCTTATAGAAGCATGTAGGCTTAGTTCATAGCATTACTTTGAAATAGTCTTAAACAGTATAGGAATCTCAATTTTAGCCCAAAACACTTAGAATAAATCCTAAAGGGCATAAACTAGTCTCTCAGTCATTGCTAACGTCTCTAGTTCATTAATTGCATTGATAGAGAGATCCCCAAATGCCTTATTCAGTATGAGCATAACATTGGTAGAGCCGATATTCACATGTCCTCATGGACAAAAACTTTCTCAAAGTAATGGAAACATCGTTGGTTCATATCCCATGTCTTGTCCCAACAGATGAGCCATTCTTTCCTCATGGTTCTTTTGAGCTTGGTTTTTTTCTATAATGCATTAGGCTTAAATCTTAACCTTTTTTTTTTAATTTGGTTGACAACTTTCAAGGCTTTGGCAATTCTTTAGAGGCATTTTTCAAGTTCTTTTTTTGCCTAGGCACATTTGTCGTACCCATATAAGTGCTCTGTGATAGATAAGGCTTTGGTATTGAGAACCCTCCCTTGTCATAAATAGCATTGACAAATTCAAAGGATTGAAATAAAAATCTGAGATACCTTCATCAGGTTTGATATTAGAGGCATCAGTTAAGGTAGCATCAATGATATCTTTTTCTTCCAATGCTAACAACTTTTTTTTGATGATTAATTTCAACTTTTGATGTAGTAATAAGGCACTACCCTTTTGGAATGAACCCAAAGCTTTCCCAAAAGGCAGTTATATGATGGAACACTGTCTACTGCATGGAAGTCTACTTCATAATTGCATAGGTCGATTTAGCATGGAATGGTGATGTTTCCTATGACATTTCTGTAAGCCCATTGAATGCTTACGCAATCGTAAGACTATTCTATATATGAGTTACATTAATAGGGAGATTGTTCAAGCATGATATGAGTATTACATTCAGAGCTAACCCATTCTTAATAAGCATTTTTGGGTGACATGATACCTTCTATAATATTTGGTGATATAAGGAGTTTTATAGTTTTCTCTTCCTCCATAAAGGATTTCATCATCGTTGAAAGATATAGAGTTGTTGGTAGTGATGTTACTTACTAGTTGATCCAATTGGCCTATCAGAATATCTGAAAGAACATATACATCCATCAAGACCTTGAGGAGAGCATTTCCATGAGCTTTAAAATTCAATAGTAGCTACAGCATAGATATCTTAGCAAACTGCTTGTTTGACTAATAGACGATGTCGTATCTATTATGCTTGATGAACTTAAAGAATTTTGTATCTTTTTTCTCACTCACTGGCTATTTGATAGCTATTGAATCTGAGTTTTTAGTTGAAAAGTTTGATACTTAAGAAACATAAGTTGTGTTCTTTTATTGAGTTTCACGTCTTGATGTAGTTAGGGCATAAATCTACCACTCTAAGTTAGGCAGTTTACCCTTAAAAGGTCAAGATTTGTTGCTTGTTAACTAGATTATCTAGTGATTAATGTTTGGCTTTTGTATTTCCAAGGAATTGCTTTGTTCTCCTTATAAAGGAAAAGGGATAGAAGTTTAATGATCATCTTTAGCATCGGCTAAACAAGGGTAACTTTGACTCCCAGTTGATTATCGAACATGACTAATAACCTTCCAATACCATAAGGAGTATTATTCCCTTCTCTCTATGTGGTGTTGACAAATAGTATCACATCTATAGACTTGGTATGTGAGGCTTGCTTTTTTTGGTAGAATTCAATGCTACCTTCTTTCACCATCCTTTGAATCATAATGTGAAACTCTTTGTAAATTTGAAGATTATGACTATAAATGGTATGGAAATTACAAAAGTCATTAGCTCTCCTTTTCATTCTTTCAACCCTATTGATCAATTTGGATTGTACTAGGCTAGACCAAATTCATTAGCATTCTAACCTTATCTAAGTTTTCTACAACCTTGCAGTCTTTTTCAATAGCCATTCTACCATATCTGACTTGGCACTAGTTTGAGATGAGCTAGCTCTAGTATTGTATTTCGATTATTTTTTGGCCTTCACTTTTTCTTTCCCTTTGCCCTTAAAGGTATATTTTTTTACTTAAGTCACTTTTTATGGCTTCATCAATTGTTTTGCACAATGAGACTACATCTGTTAGGCTTATTGGGATTTTCTTCACTACCTTTTCATAATAAGGTGCTTTTAATATGCTGCTAAATCTAGCAATCAATTTTTTCTCTGTCAATAAGGGGTGAATCTGGGCGACCTCTTCCACTCACCACAGAGCATTGCTTGAAGCTTTCGTCAACTCTTTTTTCCATGTTCATGAAAGAGAAACAACTTAGGTCTTTCCTCATGCATTAATAGATGAACCAATGTACTCGTCTCACTCCTTACAGAACTCAATTTTTAATTGGTTTATCATCCCTTAGACTATCTTAGAAAAAGCAAGTAGTGTTGCAAAGTATACCCTTGATCGTCGTGGCAACAAAATGATTCAATGGTTTCTTTACTCTAGTTATTGACACCTAGCACTATTCCTACCTTCATAAATGCCTACCATAACTTATTTCTTAAGATATTAACTTTTCTATTGCTTATTTGGACCCAACATTTTTTCACTTTGATTACTATATTCACTCTTGGCTCTATATGGTTAGGAAATGGATTGGCTCCACTATTAGGTCCATGCCTTTGTTTAACTTAATCGCACCTTTTTCTAGTAAACCCTATACCTTTTTCTTAAATAAGGTACAATTCTCAATAGAATGGTCTTTTGCCCTAACGTGGTACTAAAAATAGGATTTTCACTGTACCATTGCAATATGAAAGTGATCTTGGGTTTATGAATACTAGGCCAACTAGCTGACCTACCAACAAACGAGGGTAAATCTCATTGTAAGAGTAAGGAAGTGGCTTTAAGTGTTCCCTTTTCTCAGGGTGCTTGTTGATTATTTTAAGCTCTTACATTGTTTGCATTGTGGGATTGAGCGATTTTGGCTATGTTTTGAATGGGATTCAATGTAAAGCTCATTGCTGGAATGATCATGATAGAATGGATTGGTTATGGCATCGATGAGTAGGGGTTAAAACCTAGAATCAACATGTTCAATAAATACATACCCTACATCAAATGCATATTCTAATTGAACTTGGTAGGACTTTCACAAATAGCATTCACCTCTTTCTCTTTACCCTTTGTTGTTGACTCCTTGATTGACCCAAATGATTCTTCAATGGATATCTTGCCACTTTTGATAACGTTATCAATCATTTTGCCTAATATAACCTTATCGATAAAATTTTTCTTGGCATTTCCTACTAATCTTTCGTAGTAGGGAAATCAAAAAGTACTAATAAGTTTGACTGTGAAATTTTTCTCAATCAAAAGAGGGAGAGTTTGAGCTACATCCACTTTCCACTTTTAAGCATACTACTTGAAGCTCTCAAAGGTTTTCTTTTCCATGTTCATAAAAGAAATATGATCTGAGGCCTAATCAGACACATGCTTATATTGATCAAGGAAGGCGCTAGCCAATTCTACTCATGTCAAATTCTTATGGGTATACCATCAGACGGCTACCCTAGTTAGACTATCTTAGAAATAGTGAATCAGTAGCTTTTTTTTTCTCTTCAGATCTGACCATCTTATGGCAATACATACGAATGTGTGTCATAGGGTTTGTAGTCCCATTGTACTTTTCAAAATTTGACATTTTGAATTTAGGTAGGATGACAAGATTAAAACCAGTCCTAAAGATTTTGCATCTATAATCCCAAAATTTTCACTTCTTTTAACAACTTGAAGGCACTTCTCTAGTGATGACACATATCTAAGCCTTTATCATTTTTCAAAAACTTTTTTGCTTTTTTTCTTTCATTTGCTCATTAAGATTTGGGACTATGACCCTTGCCAATGAAGAGCCCATTCTTGAAATCCTTGAACCAAATAGGGTGTCATTGTAGAGATAATCAAATAAATGGTTGAGTAGATGGGATATTAATTGCTGGAGGATGTAATGCCCCTTCTTGAGCATTGGTGGCTTCAACACCACTGTTTAGATTGCTCTTGAGATTGATTGCCTCTCTTTTGGCCTCATTTGCTCTTTTTCCTTTAAAGTATCAAACAATAGCTTACTCAATTCCATATTCTAAGCTTTGGGTTCCTTATTATTATGAAGTGATTGCTCTTGGGACTCATTCTACATGAGTTTAAGTCTCTCAATGTTTGCTTGGTGATCTTTTTCTGTCGCTTTCTAATGATTGCAAGTGTTATACCAATGACAAATGTAGGTTCTATGTTTTAAAGCACCTTCACTTTAGATTATTACCGAGTTAAACTTTCATGACGTGTTATAAGCATGTTTGATGAGATAAAGATAAGTATGCAATTAGATGACAATTAACATAAATGCATAAAGTGGCAAAAGAATTAGATAGTCATGCAAATGCATATGGGATAATTAGACTTAGGGAGTAGCTTCATCAATAGCATGTTTCATTAAAGCAACAAAACATCCCAATTACACATGATTACATTTGCAAATGCTTGACATAGTTACATTGCTTCATCACATGTTCCATAAAATACAACAATTCTTGGTCATGGGCTCTACTGGGTAAGATGTCACAGGTCAAGGATAGAGCTATGTCCATGACATTCTCAGCCTCTAACTAAGCTATGTGAATCTGATCAGTAAGATAGCAATGATGGTCCTGATAGTTTTGGTGTGCATGATCAACCACTTGGAGCCATTTTGCTCTCATTGTGTAGACACCTTATTTTGTCCAGGCTAATTTTTAGCAATTTAGAGCATGGATGTAAGAGGGGGTGATGAACGTTGCTCGGCAAAAAAGTATTTTGAGGACATTAAGAAGGCCTAGGGATCATATCAAAGGTAAATGCAAAGATGTGGCATCAAATGATGTTGCTCGAGGTATCCAGGGACAAAATATATGTGAAAATTTATAATTTTACTTGAATGTATCGATACATGGTTCTCATGTATCGATACAATGCTCTAATGCACCAAAAATTTGAAATGTCCCCATTTGTATTGATACAACATGTAGATGTATCGATGCATAAGCCTCTATATTGATACAGGACCTCATGTATCGATACTAGACCATGTCAAGACCAAAACATGCATTCTATAAAGGAATGTATCGATACAATCAACATGTATTGATATAGTGGTTTATGGTATCGATACAATGGTTCATAGTATTGATACATTGATCATTGTATTGATAACATGTTCATTGTATCGATACACACAAGGTTTTTAGACCAACTGTATTGATACATTATGCAATGTATTAATACATGCAGGCCATTTTGACAGTCTGGGCATTTTTGACTCATCCACCATTGATCCAAAACTCAATTTTAACTCATTTCTTTGCATAAGGAAAGATTAAAACACATATCAGATTACGAATTTAGA
>JAQSVH010185376.1:0-18749 GCA_029448705.1 Adansonia digitata | reverse complement strand
AACCGACCCTTCCCATATATGTAAAAATATATAAATTATATATATAAATGTATAAATTAAAATAGTATTTACAAACAAAAAATAGTAAAAATTATTTTTATTAATCTTGAGTTAACATTTAAAAACTAATAAAAATAAAAATATTTTATATTAAATCCCGATTTATCATTTACAAATAATAAAAAAAATAAAAATATTGAATTATATTTTATATTAAATCTTGAATTACTATTTAAAAATAATTTAATGGAAAAATATATTATATTTTGGTGCTTCATTGGCCGATTTCTCAATTGGTGGGAAAAAAAAGGTACTTTATGAGCCGATTTCTCAATAGATACAAAAAAATTACAAAATAATTTTCATAAAAAAAATTTGAAAAATCGACACATTAAAAAATTTTCTAAAAATATTTTATAGTATATATAATATATTAATTCAAGATTTAATATAAAATAGTTTTTAAGTTTTATTATTTTTAAATAGTAATTCAAGATTTAATATAAAATATAATTCAAGATTTTTATTTTTTATTATTTTTAAATGATAAATTAGGATTTAATAAAATATTTTTATTTTCTATTTGTTTTTAAATATTAACTCAAGATTAATAAAAATAATTTTTAATATTTTATTATTTGTAAATACTATTTTAATATATATAATTTATATATATTGTTTATATACGGGAATAGTCGATTTCATTAAGAACTTAGAAAAGAGCAACAATAAAAAACAGAATAAAATAGAGGTAAAAAGGTAATTAAAATTTTTATTAATAATTTTAATAATTATTTTTTTGTAATTATTATTTTTTGGTTTTGTTCCTTTTTTAATAATTATCAGTTTATTTTTTTTGAAATTCTTCAAAAAATTTATATAAGTATGTATATATTGTGTTTTTAGAAATGAGCAAATGAAGTGGCAATTTTCTAATAGAAGGTATTTATATGATTGAGTGATTTTTTAATTAAATTTTATAATTTTTTTTGCATGTTGTGAAATGTCGATTTCTCAATAGTTTTTCAAAATTAACCTATTTTGATAAATAAAAAATTCTTTTATATTATTTTAATAAAAAGCCAATATGCATTAATTTAAGATGTACAAATAACTTAACTGATTTCTTTTTATTATTAATTGAACAAAAGGAATATAAAAATGTAATCTCCTAAAAATGAAAGAGTCGAAACTCACAGGGGAAAGGAAGAATCATAGGTTGAGTGGGCGTGGAGAGTTTAGATTTCTTATTACATAGATCAAAGAACTCAATGCAATGAATGTTCCGCCCCAACTAAGTTTAAGACACAATATAAATATGATATGTGTAATAAATACAAAATATATAATAAATATGACATAATATTTTTAAATATTATTAGTATAATTCACATGCCACATTTGATATATATGTATATACTTATATCAACAATTTTAATGTGTTTAATAATTTATGTCTTATTGCTAACACTCACTTGATTTTATGGTTAGTGATAGAATTGGTACGTAAGTTTAAATTTGATTTCAAACATTTTCTTCTTCATCTCTAATTTATAAAAAAAATAATTGCTAACAATAACTTAATCTGGTGGCTAAAAGTGTGCTAAAATATGCTTGTAAGTTTAAATTCGATTTCAATCATTCCCTCCTCCTTTCATAATTTATTAAAAAAATAACTTCCGTCTTAAAAAAGTTTACACAATTAACAAAAAAATACAAAATACAACATTTATACACAAATTACCAAATCTACTATTGATAGTCTTATTTGTTAGAAATGTGAATGGCACCCAATTTGCATTAGATCTCTGTTGATTCATATTTGAGGTTTAAATTGACTTAAAAAGCTTCACTTTTAACAAGTCAATAAGCAGAAATTATTCGAACCGAAACCAACCTTTTCGTGCTTACGACTGTGGTTTACTAACGATTCTTGAAAATACCAACTATTTGGCATTGGAAAAAAACAAAATATTACATAATTAACCAAAATAAAACATGACGCAGTCCAATTATTTAACTACAACTTAGCATTCAAAGACTAAATCAAAATGAAACTAGAAATAAAGAATTGGGTTTGCTTCGTTGGTCCATGATGATTTTCTATTTTGAAGAAGACAAGATATCTGCAAAAACAATATATATATTTTTTTTATCAATTACTAAATAATTTTGAACGGGTAAAGAGATTTGTTATTAAAAGTAGAAGTGATTGGTGGAGTTCTAACGTTGGCAATTTCGAGATTATTTGAGCGAGACCTCGTTTGGCAAGAATTAGGGAGTTCCAACTCCCAACAAGATTTTTAAATGATCTACTTGCGGAATATAACGTTAATAAGAGAAAATTACATTTTAGGAAATGAGGCTTTTCTTTATGAATAAGAGGAAATAGTAAATTCTATTTATATATAAAAAAATATTAAAATTATTGATAAAAATTTATAATTACTTTTTTATCCTTATTTATTCTTCATCTTTCATCTTTATATCTCTATTCTACTTCTAATGTGGAGGGTCGGTTCCTATACCGAGGGAACTGACCCTTCACGTGTATATATATATATATATATATATATATATTAAAAATATTATTTATAAATAATTAAATATTAAAAATATTTTATATTAAATTTTAAATTTATAAAATTAAAAAATATTATATTAAATCTTGACTTATAATAAATAAAAGATTAATTATATATATTATATATATTAGAACTACATTAAAAAATAATAAATATATATATATATTGTAACTTATATTTGATATATACTCCAATGTGCGGACCGTCAATTCATGCACCAAAGGAACCAACATCAAATAAATATTATATATAAATTATATATATTAAAAATACTATTTAAAAATAATAAAAAATTAAAAATATTTTATATTAAATCTCAAATTTATAAAGTAAAAAACGTTATATTAAATCTTGAATTATAGTAAATAAAATATATATAATATAAATAATTAATATTTTAAATAATTAATATATATATTAGAACTATAATATATATTTAATATTTATTTCAATATGTGAAGGATCGGTTTCTATACTAAGAGAACCTAACCAAATATATATTATATATATATATATATTAAAAATACTATTTAAAAATAATAAAGATTAAAAATATTTTATATTAAATTTCAAATTTATAAAATAAAAAACATTTTATTAAATCTCTAATTATAGTAAATAAAAATATTAATTATATGTTATATATATTTGAACTACCTTTAAAGAATAATAAATATGTGTCAAATAATAAATATACATATTGGAACATATATTTGATATATGTTTCAATATATAGAAGTCGTGTTCCTATACCAAGGGATCAACCCCAAATATTATATATATATATATATATTAAAATCATATTTAAAAATAATAAAAGATTAAAAATATTTTATATTAAATTTAGAATTTAAAAAATAAAAATATTACATTAAATCCTAAATTATAGTAAATAAATTATTAATTATGTACATTATATATATTGGGACTGCATTTAAAAAATAATGAATATATATCAAATAATAAATATATATTAGAACATATATATGATATATGTTCCATTATCTGAAGGGTTAGATCTTATACTAAGGAACTGACCCCATATATATATATATGTATATTACACATAAATTATATATATAAAATACCATTTAAAAATAATAAAAGATTGAAAGCATTGTATATTAAATCCCAAATTATTATTTAAAAATAATAAAAAATATTTTATGTTAAATCCTAGAATTACAATTTAAAAATAATAACTTTTTTACAATTCAAAAAATAATAAAAAATTTTAAAAATTTTATATATATCTTGGGAAAATTTTAATTTTATATTGGATCTCTTTGCAAAGAGAGGTTAGTTCAATTAAAGTCATATGTATATTTAGTTAAAATCATGGTACATACTATTATTTTCATATTACATTTAGTTATAGTCATATGTACATTCAATTTTATTTGAAAGAACGACTCTTCAAAAAAAAGTACCATCCTTAGGCCAAAGATATTATTTTTACTTAATGTATATTTAGTTAAAGTCATATATATATATATATATTGTTATAAACATATATACATTCAGTTATAATCATATGTATATTCAATTTTATTTGAAGGAATTGACCCTTCATGAAAAAAAAACCAACTCTTTAAGCTAAAAAATATCATTTTTACTATATATACTTATAATTATGCTATATGTACATATCATTTTTTGGATGTGCATAGTCTTAAAAACATATTTTATATTAAATCTTAAAATTAGAATTTAAAAAATATTTCATATTGAATCTCAAATTATTATTTAGAAATAATAAAAAATTATAAATGTGATATGTACAAATAGCATGATTTATATGTAAATATAGTAAAAATGATATTTTTAGCCTAAGAAGTCAATTTATTTCCTCGAGGGGACAATTATCTTTCTTAAATTGTGTATTTTTTAGCCTAACGAGTCAATTTTTTTAATTAAGGGTTGGTTCCTTCAAATAAAATTGAATACACATATAGTTATAATCAAATGTACATATGATAACAACATTATATACATATGATTTTAACTTAATATACATATGACTTTAATTAAACCAATTCCTCTTCTCAAAAAAGAACCAATATCAAATTAAGATTTTTCAAATACATATATAAAAATGTTATTTAATTTTTTATTATTTTTAAATAATAATTTAGGATTTAATATAAAATATTTTTTAAATTTTTATTATTTTTAAATAGTTATTCGAGATTTAATATAAAATACTTTTTAATTTTTATTATTTTTAAAAAGCAATTCAAGATTTAATACAAAATAATTTTTAATTTTTAATTATTTTTAAATAATAATTTAATATAAAATATAAAATATTTTTAATTTTTAATTATTTTTAAATAGTATTTTTAATATATATAACTTATATAAAAAATATATATTTGGGGTCAATTCTCTTGATATAAAACCAACCCTCTACATATTGGATATATTTATTAATTTTTTTAGATATAGTTCCAATATATATAATATATATAATTAGTATTTTATTTACTATGATTTAAGATTTAATATAAAATATTATTAATCTTTTATTACATTTAAATAATATTTTTAATATATATAATTTATATAATATATATATATATGTAAATGTGGAGGGTTTGGTTCTTTGATATACGAACCGACTCTCGGATTGAAACCTATAGCAACGATGAAAGATGAAGAAAAAATTAAGCAAAGATCTGAGAGTGATTTGAGAAAGTTATGGTTTTCTACCAGTAGTCTCTGTGACTAACCCGTGAAACAGGCGAGTTCCTTTGCTTGATGCTGTTTCACAGTTTGCACATGAATTTGTAGCACTATTATTTTTGTGATGCCACCGTTAAACTACCCTCAATTAACTATTCCTTGTCTTTGTCCAGCCATGGTTTCATTTAAGGTCAATTTCGTCGTTTTAAACTTTAAATTTATTGAACGTAGAAAATTAAATTCTAAATTTTATAATACATAGTTTATACTAACCTTTTTAACAAAACAAGAGTTAATTTTTTCCCCATTGCTTAAAAAAAATCGTTTTTTCCCCCTTAAAATTATAATAAATAGCTACACCAAATGGATTTCCACTTTGAAAGGTTTTGTAAGAAAGATCCTCTTTTCAATTATTATAGAGCTAAGCTTGAGTTTGATAATTCGATTTATCTTAATATCTAATTCAAATAGCTAGTGAGTATAATATCATTTTTTATTTATATAATAGTTATTAATATTTTATTATTAATTTATTATTTTACTCTTAGTATTTATATTTGAAAACCCAATTTTTTTTTATTGTCCCACTCTCACCAGGTTTTTCTTTTCTCTCCCTCCCAATCTTAATTTCTCTCTCACTCCCACGGCTACCGTTCACTCCCAATCAAGCGCAGCCTCCTTCCCTCCCAAAATCAAACATTGCATGCACATCCAATTTCCATACAGCCTTCAGTTTGCGCTTCCAGCCTCCCGCCTGCACCTTACAAACTAGTGACTCCAACCTTCGTTAAGTAACTCCATTTGCTGAGAGTGTTATTATTATTATTTTTTGGTTAGAAAAATCTGGATTTAGATTTTGTATAAGAATTTCTATTTTTTTAATCCGAAAAAATATAAATTATATAATTATTTATTAAACTTAATTAATACAAAGTTTGAATTCGAGCTCGACTATGTAAATTATATATATATATATATATACATACACAATTTTATAATTATATAAATATAAATTATATACGAAAAGCCTAATTTGAATTCAAGCTTGAGTTTATAAATTGAATACACAAAGATCGAGCTCAATTAGTTTGATTATAATTTGAGCTTAACTCAAGCTTAAGAAATAATACTCAATTAAATATAACTAGAACTTCTTGCTATTCAAGCTTGGCTCAAATCAATTACAGCCCCAGACATACACAAAATTTACCACGTCGTTTACTCCCCTCATTTTATCAGCTCCCCTGCTGCCCAGGTTGTTACTGTTTTCAACACCAAGCAGTGGACTAGGAATTTCTGAATTGCGAAACCCACCAGACCAGTGCATAGTATTGTGTTTGATAAGATCCGACGAATTAATTTAATTAATTTATATAATTACTTTTAAAAAATAATTATATTTCATAAATTTAAAATTCTAATACTATCTTATTTGTTATACTCATTCTATGGTCTCGATTGCATAAAAAAAATAGTGTTTGACAAAACGACGCAACGATTTTCCTCAAATGTAGCCTCACGAACTTAGCCAAGCAAAAAAAGCAACAGGACTGTGTAGGCAAAATTAATCAACCCCTCCACTCATCTCCCCCGTCCCCCTCCCCCCCCCCCCACCCCAAAAAGAAAAAAATGTTTTGCTTGGATTAAGTTCCACTTGATTACTTTTCAATAAACTCATCATTATCATTTACATGTCTAAAACCAATTCATAAATTGGGTAAATCAATACTTAAATGACGACTAAAACTGTATTCAAAACTAGAGAAGCGAAACCGGATCAGTTCCCTACTTAAGCTGCCACCAAAGAAGTCCAGAATCTCACTTTTGCCTACAAAGGGCAATAAGGTTTGAGATCACCCACAATCTAATTGGGACAGCTAGCCAAACTTGAGACCCAATCCAGGAAACACATTTCAGCACAAGTTATTCAATAAAGAAAATGTAGAATGAGCTTCAAGATATTTTACCTTTGTACCGATAAAAGATCTTCCCATTTACATTTCATCATAGGAATGTGAAACCGTGGGCTCAACCAAAATACTACACATCTAAAATGTTAATTCTAACCACAGACAAGGGAAGAATCAAATCAAGTATTCTGTAAAAATATAAAGTGCTGGAAACAGCTTTTCCCTTGGTACTTTATTTTTCTTCTTTCTCCCAACATTTGAGGGGCAGGTAAAGTCAAAAACAAGTAAAGGGGTCAAAAATACTCCAAAGAAAGCTCGGTTCATGGAAGTGTAGCTCTTACTTCTTTCCTATCTGGTCCAAATGACTGCAGTTAAAAAAAAAAAAAAAATCATGAAATCCCATAAGTATCATTAAGGGAGGAAAAAGAACAGTTGCTCTTTTAACCGCATGAGCCAGATTCCAATCACGTCAGCATGGTAATTTCATACTCCATTCCAAATGGTATACCACACAGACACACACAAAAGTACTCGGAATTGTGATGGGCTTCTCATAGGCCATTTTTCTCATCTAGACGCACACGTACACCATCGAAAAATTAATGCCTTGATTAAGCAACAAAAGCACTATAAGTCAGCTCCAATCCACGACCTTCAACTTTACCATCACAGCAGCTATGATTATCATGGTAGATACTTTAGTTAACTTAATCATGGAAACCCTAAATAGGATAGTCTCTGCTAATTATATGCACCAGCTAAATGGATCATCATAGCATTTTTCACCTTGACATGGAAGCCTGCTAGCTTTCATTAAGTCATATGTCGCACATTTTCATGTAGAACTTGGGAAGAATAGGCTGACAAGATTAATTTGTATTTAACTAACTCTTCAAAAGAGATTCATGATGGAAGAGCAGTTTAAGCAAAGCTCTAAATTTCAAGATACTGGTCTTATCTCACAGTAACATTTAGCCTTTAAGCAATGTTACTTGGATAAAAAAAAGTTGAGAGACAGAGAGAATCATTCACTATAGAATTCAAAATTTACCTAATAGGTCGATAAAGAACCTTAGCGAAGATAGTGACATACAAACTAGATATATATATATATATATCTATAGCATTTGATTCTTACCTCGGCACCCAAACCTTTGACATACACATTTGTAAAGAGTTCAGAAGGTTCAGGCATCGGACTTTCCTGAGGGAGAAAAAAGGAAAAAGAATCAACGCTGTGAAGTGTGAACATCCATCCAATATCACAAACAACCAGACAATTTTAAAATCATAATAAATAAAAAAAATCACATACAAATAATTTCATGAAAATCATTTAAAATGAGAATTACAAAATCAAAATGAGAGCAGCGAAAATAAATTCTTACCTTAGCTTGAGCAATTGCACTGTCTACCTCTTTTCTTACTTCTTTCTCAATATCCTGAAATTTTTTCCCCCAAAAGTTTGATAATAGCGTTACCACAAATAAGCCCCTAACAACAGTTCAAAGCTGATAGGTTTGTGAATGAACTTATGTAAAATACCTTCAACTCTTTCTCAGTAGCAAGGTCATGAGATAATATCAGCTTCCTAACTCTTTCAATTGGATCACGCTCCTAGAAACATAACATCTAGAATGTCACTTTTCTATTAACTTGATTAAAATACATCATCAAATATCTTACATTTAAAAATGAGTCCTTGAAAAAGTAATGTGAATTGAATATCAACCTGTCTAACACCACTAATCTCATCGCGTGTTCTATAGGTGCTTCCAGGATCAGACATGGAGTGACCATGATACCTATATGTGTCCATTTCAAGAATCTGCATGGAAGCACAATAATCAAAATAAATAATGCAATAAAATACAGAAAATAGGTGATTTAAAGAAAAAAAAAGCACCACAAATAAACATGTCCCTCACTTAGTCAGATAAAATGCAAAGGCACAGTTAGTCCATTTATATCAATGCAATTATCATTACTTAAAAGGCCATGAAATTCGGAATAGAATCATATATCTTTAGGCAAAAATATAAAATATAGTTTTTACGGCTTTAAACTGATGTACGTTACAGGATTAAGGACCTAAACTCCTTTTTTAATGACAGTTTATACTTTATTACACCTTCTTTTCAAATTACAAGATACTAGTATTTATTTAGTGTTTTTTCTCTTGTGGGAAAAAATATAGGGGCAAGAAAATCTGAAACATAAATTTAGTCCCAACCCAGACAAGGTATTGATGCCACTTAATTACGCATTAGAGAGCCATAGAATAGCTTCCCATGGCAAGCACCAAATATACTTTCACATAGCAAGCATCTTAGGCGATGCCGGGATTCTCCTATAAGTCCCAATTGATTTTAGGATAATCTACTACTTTTGTGGTTAAGCATCAACCAAAAACCAATTGGCAATACGTGGAGGAGCCAACTTTAATGTAAGAACACAAGAAACACAATATTTAACAGAAGTGAGGATAACACTTAAACACTCCTCTCATCTGACTTACACGTGGACGTCACCAGGGGTTGTAACACAAGACACTCCCCTCACGTGTAGCTCACAAGGCCTCACATTGACAGCCTCACCAAGGGTTGTCAACCTCACATTGGGTTAGGCAAGAAGAACAACATAACATAATAGAATCTAGACTCTAATACCATGCTAAGCATCAAATCTAAAAACAACTAACAATAGGTGGAGGGGGCTAATTTTAATATAAGACCACAGAAAATCCCATATTTAACAGATGTAGGGTAACACCACTTAACACTCCCCCACTTGTAGCTAATGGGGATTAGATGCGGACAACCTCGCTAGCGTAGCAACACCACTTAACATTTTACTTCACATGTGCCAATGGAAACTCAAAAAGAACGCATAATACTTGTGCCTTATATTTCTCTTTCTTAAATCAACAGATTGTCCCTGCAAACATCTTTGCAACAGATATCAACAAAAAAAGCAGCTGATCAGTTGCTAAGGGACTACCATACCATAATATCCTCAGGCCTAACTAAAGAAGCTGTCAACCACAAGCATCAGACATTGAAGATTCAAGACCATAAAACATGTGTAACATAATATAGATGCTCATTCTTTCTATAAAAGTTTGGGAGTTAAGCTTTTGACATAAATTTACACCTACTTTTCACGTGCAATGAAGATTTCTTAAGCATCGTTATAGCCATGAAGGCCTCTTAAGCATTTGTTTCCAATGTTTGTTTTGGCAATGCCCATGTTATTATGTAGGCCCTAGAGCCAATTAAATTGGATAAGAGAAATATATAGGTAAGGATGCAAACCTAGCACTTAATAAGTGATACAAGGTTTTCATTCATGTTTGTAGCATGACAAATAGTTATCAAGTACTGGATGAAGCCAAGCAGATACAAATCTCTGATGCTTGGACTCTTCAAAAATGGTGTGCCCATGTCAACAAAATGTTCGAACACGATATGGGATCTCTGTCATACATGGCAAAATAAGTCAGACACTTTAGCAGTAGAGGTAAAATGAGGGTGGATGCTGGAAATTCAAAAAGGAAATATGAGAGTATAGTTAAGAGAAAGGTCAAATGCTGGAAAAATCCAAAAAGGAAAAAAGAGAGTATAGTAAAGAGAAAGGTCAAATGCTAGAAATCCAAAAAGGAAAAGATAACAGAGAAACAAGATGACGACATAAGAGAAAACATAAGTGGAAAGGAAAAAGTAGGCAGGTGACTTGGCTGCAACTCTCAAAAAGATGTTGCGGAGACAGCAAGAGGAAGAAAGAGGTGCAATTTTTGAAAAGATCAAAATATAAAACGAATGGCTACTGGAAGTTTAGGGTTTTTAAAGTTAAGAGTAAAATAACAGTTTAGGGTTTGACTTATTAGGGCCCCACTCATGTTCCTAAAGGTTGAGGTTTTAAAGGCAAAATCCATTTTAAAAATTGCATATGTACAATAATATTTGAAAGCCCATTTATGATTTAACAAAAATGTCCATTATAATTGAATAAACATATTATTTTATTAATTTTAGAACGAGTCCCTGCACTCCTATCTTAGTTTAGGATCCTTTTTAGTCGCAGCTGCGCATCTTCAATTTAAGGCAATTGATGAATTAGACGCTTGAACACATACTCACACCCAATTCCAAGCAACATAGATACTAATGGCCTTCCATGGACTTGTAAGCGTGTTACCATTTGTGATCCTCTAAGCATCAAAGCCATGTCTCTTAATGTAGTTCCTAGTCGATGTATTGCCAAGTCAGTGCATTGACAATGTGCATAGACAAATATATTCTAAGCCTTCTTACTCGTGAATTCATAGTGTTAAGTGGTGTTATCCCACATCTTTTAAATATTGGGGTCTCGTGGTCTTACATTAAAATTGAGCCCTCCACTTAGTTTTAGGTTGAATGCTTAGCATGATATCAAAGCTCAAGTGTGTTTTGTTTTTCCCGCCTAACCCCATTTGAGGTTGATACCACTTGATGAGACTATCAACATGTAGGCATTTGTCAAGATACACATAAGGGAGGTGTTAAATGGTGCTATCCCACATCTATAAAGTATTGGGTTTCCTGTGCTCGTATATTCAAGATGAGTCCCTCCACTTATTACCAACCGATTTAAGTTGGATGCTTAGTAAAAAATAAGTTCTCATATGGTTGAAATATTAGAATACTTATGGATAGCATTTAGGTGCTTATTTACTGATCTTGACCCGCTATTAGAACTACATTTGTTATTGTCACCTACGTGTCTATGAAAATGTTCTCATGTGCCTATCTTATAAATAGTACTTAGACTTGAGATACTAGGTCATCTTGTATGGAGAGTATTATAATTTGATTTCATCACTAACAAGTTCCAAATGGGATGAAGGGTGAGTTTAGGTAAAGCGTGAACTATGCAAGGTGAATGAGTGATCAAGAAAGCATTCACTACTCCTAGCGACATCAAAGATACATGCCATTTGCTCTTGGCTCGGATTAACTAGATAAAGTCTTTGGCTAAAAGCATGTTAAATTTAGGAGAAATAATTTCTCTAAATTCACAAAATTAACTATGAGCTACAAAGACTAAAATGGATGGATTCATGAGTAGACACATTCATGCTCATGATCTTTTTGTAATATTTGGTGAAAGGACTGAATTACACAAATGGAATGGTCACAAAAGGTATCATTCTGACTCTAAAATATTTGGGTGGTCATAATAGCTTGGTAGAGTCAGTTTAGGTTAATTAGATCTACTTATGTTCAATGCCAACATATTGAAAAAAAAACTAAGAAGTCACACATAGGAAAACGATAGCATACGGATTAAACATGGGATTCAATTGAGTTTAACTTAATTAGATAAAATGTTTAATATAAAGGGCTTAACTGAAAAGTTTAATTAACAAAGAATTAAGACAAAATTGAGAAATCCAGGTTTAATGTCTTAATATCACAAGGAGAAAGTACTTATCTTAAGAAGACAGTCTTGACCGAATTACATTGAGACAAGTTATGAAGAATTCACATGCCATGCCTTGATTCCTTTTAATGTTATGTGATGACATTGATCAATCAAAGACTTCGAAACTAAAATAGTTCTACTTGAGCAAGAGATTTAATTGAGAATTAAATTCTAGCCCATAAGTCTTAGGTTAGCCAAATTGGTACATGATGAGAGGATTGATACCTTGGATCATTCTTGTTAATATATTAAGTAAGATGATTGGCCCCCAACTTAGAGTGCTAGGTTATGTAACATTAGGCCCAATGACACTAATGGTTAGCGATAGGGCCCTTAATAGGATAATTGATGACTTGCACACCTATTAAAAAGCATAGTAGCCGGCCAACCTAGGTTATATTAAAGATAAATATAAAACCGTTCTTAGCAATAATTCATTAAGCTTGGAAAAGAACAACTTGTCTCAAAAGAACAACCTATGTGCCACACCCTCCTTGAAACCTTGTGAGTCGCAACATCACCCTACATTCTTTGTATGTTTGCTGCACAACCATAACATTATACTAGTGGTTTCGACTTTGAAAGAGAAACAAAGACTGAAACCTGTTGATTATAATCTGAGGACAAATTGTTAGCACAGGTGCATCCCCATAACTTTGTGAAAAGATCTTCCAACTATTAGTGAAGATTACCTTTAGAGGGAGTACACTTGCGCTTCTTGCGATCTTAGAGTAATCTTGAGGCAACTACTTTGCTATTACGTTCATGTAGGGATCTGCAGACTTAAGATTATGATATCTTAAATAGGTATACTCTAAACCATTGTTTTTGTGAAATTTAAATTGCCTAAGTTCACATGTAAACCAAACCTGAAGATTCTAGTACAATTTTGAAGTTGTTTGTTTAAATTTCCTTTTCCATACTCTTTATATTTTATCTTTATGCTTATTATGATATGCATGAGCCCGAGATTTGAAAAGTTGATAGATCATAAACATACAAACAATTCTACCATATTTCACCTTTGCCTATAGTGCTATTCATCTTGAAATTGATATACAAATCACCATGCAGGTATGAAGAAGATAACTTTGTAATTTTAGGGCCAAATCCAAGATCCATAAGTTAAAGGTACTTCAGAAAATTCCTCTAAGCCTATAAATGAGAGGGATTTGTACTAAGTAAGTAAAATAAAAAAATTATTTGTTGTTAGGATAAACGTTTCAATTTAAGTAAATAAATTTAAGCTTCCAAGTTGTTACTCTAATAGCATGTAGAGGTACAAAGCTTTAATAACTGCAAATAAGAATTATTCTAGCTTCCTAATGCTACTTATTGGCTTGACACAGTGACTTCAGATAAAACGAAAGTATGACCATTGAGAGAAATGGAAAGAATAAAATGAAATAGAGATGAAGCATAAATTTCTTCAGTTTGGATAATCTAAAGAAGAGAAAAGAAGCAACTTGATCCACTTTTAAAATCTCTCCAGGTGATCCCCCAATTCAACGCCAAAAAGTGATAATGTTTCTTCGATTGGGATTTCACATCATTTTTCTCCATATCACTTCTCTAAATAACTAAAGGAAAATATAAGTTTGCTTGTTTCACTTGTCCATTTCTCTCTTATGCCCTCCAAATAAATTGAAATATATATACTTTTGCTCGACTTCCTTTATATACTCCTTTCTTAAGAATCAAAACATGTTATTGTTAAAATGGGGTAGTTTTAAAGATTCAAAGATCTAGACACTCATTAGCCAGGCACTCTTATCCATCCCAAGGTAACGAGTGCCCTACCTTGGTCTTCCTATCATGTGATTTCTTATATTTTAGCACTCTTCCTATCCAGTCTCAAGGAGTGACCTTCTTCCCATCTTAAGGCCTGGGATGTGAATGAAACATCCATGTTGCATTATATGTCAACATAAAGTTATTAGCACTCCAAATTCACAAACGTATGTTGGAGTATCATAAGCAAAGAATAGTTTCTAGCAAGCACAATATTTTGAGAAACTATTTTATTCACTAGCTTGTTATTCGAAGGTAGTAAACAAAAGATCGGTTGCTCAAAAAAGGTTTCAAAATTAAGCATGTGACTTCTCAGACAAAGTGTAGATGATAAATGATAACATGTTCTCCAAGTGTATTAAAGGTAGAAAGACTAGCACAAACATGAACGCATTGTACAGATACAACACAGCAAAAACATGCAATAAGGAAATTTCTAGAAAATTAGAACATGAGTATGGCAGGACACAACAATAAAAGAAATTTATATAATAATATACAATAAAAATATAAAACTTATACTTTTCAATTAAACATTAACATGCAAATGGTTTTTCAATTTATTAAAATTATTTTTGAATTTAGAAGCTTGAACCTTAAAAAACCATGCCAATAGCTCATTATTCATTTCATATTTAAGAGAAAAAGGCAAAAAGAAAACCTTCATCGTGTGTTTGGACATGTCCAGCCGTGTCTTAACCATATTTCGACTGTGTCCTATTTTATTTATATTTTTTTGATGTGTCCACGTACTCTGCCATGTTGGACACGTGTCCGACACTTGGACACGCCGTTGACTAAAGTGTCCATGCTTCAAAGGTTTAGAACGTACAAAGGGGGAATAGAATGTGTTTGTTGAGTTTGTTTAATCCCTAAATTTAATAGATAACATTAACATAATCTTAGAGTGTTATTAGCTACGTAGCAAAGCATTTGATTGTTTCAATTGTTTAATAGAAGTAAGAAGCAAGATAACACAAATTACACTAATGTTAACATCTTAGAAAAGTGGAAGAGCAACAAAGAAAATCAAAGTCTTCTCAAGCAAAATTGGTTGATTCAAACCTTTAAGGAAAAATAGTAGATGGAAAAAGATGTACACAATAAAATGGACACAATAAAAAAGTTGAGAGCTGGATGAATAAACTTACAATTGGTCCATTTTTCAATGCGTGTTCTTTGGCAAACTTGCAAGCTTGCTTCACAGCAAGGGCATCCATGCCATCTACCTACAAGATATGAAGCATAAGACAAATAGAAGTAAGTACGGTAAAGAAGTTCACTATTGTCTATCATCCGGAGAAAGGAAATTTAACATGCATTATCTCAAATCTAGACATGATACATACAAAACTTACATCTCTACAGCACAGCAAAAGGTTTTCGATTTCTAGATCTACATGAACACTAATTCTTTTTGCATCAAACCCTTATGCCATTTAGGAAAACAAACTTACATATTAAGAACTCAATAATATAAGCAGTAAAAAGCCCTTGAGATTCTGCTTTTTAAAATTCAATCATTTAAGTTCTAATCTAGGAGGATAATTAGCAAAAAACCATCAATATCCAATTTAAATCAGCAGAAGAAGCACTTTTGCATATCTCGATTGCTCAAAATCACAACCATCGCAGTTTTTTGGCATTCAATATGTTGACATCTGCTGGTCAGCGATTTCAAATGCCACAAACATCTAAATCCTCATTTATTTTTCAATGATCACAAAAACATTACTAAAGAACAGATACATTATAACTCAATAAAACCATTATTGCCTTCAAGTTTCACCAGACCAACTAATTCTCACCTTCAAACCAGGAACATAATCCCCACGTTTGTAATATGCTGGATTCTTCGCGGCTCTCCACTCTGCCGTCCCCATACCATCTGCATATAATCTGACAAATTCAAAAAAAAAAAAAAAAAAACACAAAAACACTGAATTTTGAAAACCAATAAAATTCCTTTCCAAATCATATTCCTCACAGTGATTATTCTCGCAGACCAAAATTGCAGGTAGATCCCAAAGCGCAGAGATATTCAAAGCCTCGAACAACTGCCCTTGATTAGCAGCCCCATCACCATACAAAGCAAAGGTCACGTTTTCGTCTTTAGAATACTTTTGTGCAAACGCCAAACCGCATCCCAACGGAACCTGAGCCCCAACAATCCCATGACCACCATAAAAATTTGAATCCTTCTTGTAAAAATGCATTGAACCTCCTTTGCCCTTAGAACATCCACCCTGGCGTCCCATCAGCTCGGCGAAGACTTCCAGCAGGGTCCCACCGCGACCGACGAACGTGCAGTGATCGCGGTAGGCGGTTATGATGCAGTCCTTTTTGGTTATGGCAGCTTCCATGCCGACGGCGACTGCTTCTTGGCCGTCGTACAGGTGGCAGAAACCGCGAATGAGTTTGGCCTTGTAGAGTGAGTCGGCGGCGATCTCCATCCGACGCATCAACGCCATGTCTCGGAAGAACGTGAGTAGTTCCTTGGGATTGGTCTCGACAGAGCGTGAGGGGGCTTCACATTTGTGAGAGCTGAAAGGAACAGAGGTTTCGACAGTTATGGGAGTGGTGTCGCTGGAAATCGGGCGACGGAGAGAAATTGCAGAGGAGAGAGGTTTGAGAAGATTGGCAGAGCGCGAAGAAGAAGAAGAGGCGAGGTGCGATAGAGCCATCTCGACCGTTGAATTAGGAGACGAGTTTAGTCCGACGCAAAGAAGCGAAAGAGTGCAAATAAAATGAAGCGAAGGTTGGGACGGAATTAAATTATCAGCCAGGTAAAGTAAAGTAGACTAAAGAGAATGCTTTTCGCAATTAGTATATTTTATTTATCATAATTATTTTTAAAATATTTTATATTTATTTTTTTAATATATTAATAATTAATATTATATAAATTTTAAATATATATATGATGTTATTATATTTTATATTGGGTGTTTCAGTGTATTTGGTTTTAGCTTTCGTCAGGGCATTTTAAAAGGCGGAGCCAATATCGAGTGCAATCTTTAGTTTGACTTTCCTGTCTTCTACGTTTTTCTAGTACTATATTATATTGGATTATATTATATTATATTATATTCAAATTATTAAAATCACTGATCTTTTAACGATGTTTTTATATGATGATCACTAACATTTGTTTAAATTAAACTATGCGTGATAACTTATTCTTGATAGGAATAGAAATCTCGAAAGAACCTATGTTCTGAAAATGACAAAAAAGGTTTGAGAACGGCTCTTTGCAATGCCTAATGGCCGTACGTTAAATTTGAATACCTTTTAATAAGATTTTGTAAGTAATGGAATCGATGTGCTGCTGCATGCTGGTTGGTGGCTTGACTTCGGCTGGTTTAACCGGCGGATCTAACACGTATTCGAAATAAGTGGCTTTCGGTTCCATAAATTTGAGAATTGAGATTCAATCCGGGTAGGGGTGGGAATGGGGTTGCAAACGTATTTAGGCTCCTTGTGATTTGCTTTAGCTGACGACGAAGACTTCTCGTGTCAATACCTTCTATAACCTGCTATTATTTTTAGTCTTTAAGACTCAAGTAATATTTTTAAAATTTTTAAAAATATTTTTATCTAACTATTAAAGAAATAATTTTAGAAAAAAATAGATTGATAATTATTATAAAAAAATAAAATTACAAAAAATAATTATACAAAAAGAAATAGTAAAATTTCAAGGGGTATTTTTTAAATTTATAAGTTATTTTTGTCTTAAAAAAAAAGACTGATAATTATTATAAAAAAAGTAAAATTAAAAAAATAATTTCAAAAAAAATAGTAAATTTTCAAAAAATTAATTGATAATTAGTACTAGAGTATTTCTCTAACGGAAGAATTTCAAAAAAAAATAGATCGATAATTATTATAGAAAGTGAAATTTAAAAAAATAATTTAAAAAATGATAAAATTTAAAAAAAATAAATTATTAATTATTAAAAAAGAGTAAAATTAGAAAAAATAATTCAAAATAAAAAATAGTAATTATTAAAATTATTAATAAAAAGACTATAATTATCATTTTACTCTTATTTTTATTTATTCATTATTATTTTTATCCTTAAAAAACAATCATTGTAGGTCGTTTCCCTAAGTAAGGAACCGATCTTCCATCAATATATATTATATATAATATATAATATATATAAATTATATATGTTAAAAATATTATTAAAAAATAATAAAATATTTAAAAGTATTTTATATTAAATCTTAAATTCATAAAATTATTTTATGACATGAACATAATAAAATTATTTTATTAATTGATATTTTTATTTAGTTTTTAGATGAT
>JAQSVH010185365.1:0-16064 GCA_029448705.1 Adansonia digitata | reverse complement strand
CTACAAAGTTTATGTCACATGTTGTTATAAAAATGATGAATACGATTAATAGAAATTATAGATAACATAGTAATCAAATTTTGTAATTATAATTGTAAAAATTAATAAGCTATT
Source organism: Adansonia digitata (assembly GCA_029448705.1). Taxonomy (NCBI): domain Eukaryota; kingdom Viridiplantae; phylum Streptophyta; class Magnoliopsida; order Malvales; family Malvaceae; genus Adansonia; species Adansonia digitata. Next base: position 15,950 of record JAQSVH010185365.1, on the reverse strand, counting down.
AATAAAAAATAAAAAAATATATTTCATATTTAGGAATAAAAAATTTGTATAATGTTATAACTATATTTTTACGTTTTGAAATTATCTCAACTGGCATGTTGATTCACAATATAATCATGTTAAATACTTCTAAATTAAAGGCTTTGTTAAATAAAAGTATTAATAAATAATTACAAATATTTATTTAATGGTACATAATATATTAATAAATGATTGATAACATTGTAGTGATATATTAATAATATTGTATTAAATGATTATAAAAAATGGTATTTTAAACCACTTATAACATAGTAGTAAATTTTAATAGATAAGATAATAGTTATAAATTTCACCATTTAAAATTGTAAAAATTTGCTTAAGTCATTAATAAAAAAATACATTTTTTTATACATTTACAAATATCAATATTTTTTATAAAATCAACCTGTAGTTATAATTTAAGTTCTTAATCATATCAATTTTTCAACACTACAGGAGAGTGGAGGTTTAGCGGCATTTTTTTAAGATTAAAAATTCTACTAAAAAAATAAAGATGTTTAAACATAACACCACAAGAAAAAAAAAACAAAGAAAAACTATGTTTGGAATTATAGCAGCATTTTTTGAAAAATGTCATTAATTTAGAGGCATTTTTATAGACTTTTCATAGCATTTATAAAACGATGTTAATAATATAAATTTTATAGCTAGGAAAAAGTCCTTTGTGACATTTATGTAACATATATATTACTAAATATTTAAATTTATCACTTCTAAATTTGAATGTTAGCTAAATGATTGTATTTAGTGGCATTTATGTTATATAAACACCACTAAATGTCCAAAATTCAATGGTGTTTATGACTTACAAAAACCTCTAAATTAAATTTTAGCAGCATTTATATAAATAAACACTACTAAATGTGATTTTGAATATTCACAAAACATCATTGTATTTTGTTCTTGAAACACTGCTAAATCTTCATTTTTTATTTTTAAAATTTTCCTTCCTTTATATCATATCATATTTTCTAATTTTCTGTGCAATTTTTATAAATGTTACAATAATCTTATAACAAAAACTAGAAAGAAAACAATGTCAAAATATATAAAAACATAAATTTATATTGTAAAAAGATCTTCATATAACAATTTTGTACTAATACACTTAAAAACAAATGTGCTTAAAACTTAAAACAATGCAAAAGTTAAAACCACCATAAAGTTGAGGTAGAGTCAATAAAAAATTGTTTTCCATAAAACAATCTTTATCATTTGATTAACCCTAATAAGTAATAAATATCAATAAGTTAATAATTAATATATATGAGATTAACATATATAATTAATATATATCATTAAGTTAAATGAGTGAAATAATTTTAAAACTAAGGTATTATATTAACTAAAATGGTAGATCTTATGAGAACTTTTACTGCATTAAATTCATCAACGAGTTAAACTTCGATTAGATTTACTCATATCTTCTTCTTTCTTCTTTTTACTCTACTTTTCTTACTTCCTCCAACCTAACTATCTGTGCTTGTCTCATTGCTTCTGCTTCTTCTAAACGCTTTTGCATAGTACTTATCTTATGTCTCAACATCAGAACTTCTTGTGTAGAGTGAGTTTGTGAACAATTATACCATAGAGAACTAGCACAATAGTAGGTGGACCCATTCGAACACCTCAAGCCCATCCACATCTTTTTTTTCTAGCCACATCAGTGAGTATTGTTTTCCACACCATGCATATTCACTAAGCCATCTAATGGTGCGGTAGCTTGATATTCAACAATTTTTTCCTTTGATTTTTTCTATAAATCAATTAAATTAATATTATGGTTAGAAAATATGAAATTAAAAATTATTATATTTATTTTAACATATCATGATTTGCTCTGTCTCAACATTCAAATATGAGCAATCTTTCTCGCTTCACTTTCTATAGAATAATATTTAAATGATATTTATATTAAAACATTATAAATAATAACAATTTTTTTGATTAAATCTGAAAAACTTACTTTTTGATATGCTTTGCTTCAACCACTTAAGTGATTACATTTCTATTACCTTCTACTATAAAGTCCTACTTGTTCTCTTTCTTGTACATTACTTAAACATAAATAATTATATATGTTATAAAAATTTGTATTATAAAAAAAATACCAAATACTTAATTAAAAACATCATTACCAATTACCTACACCATGTGATAAGTCTCTTTTTATGACAACAATATCAGTATTATGCTTAAAATCTTTCCTTTTTGCTCACTAACTTCTGAACATACGATAGTGGAATATCTAAAGCAAATAGTTGCTGAAATAAAAATGTTTACAAAGCTTTGATTAGAAATGAATTCTTAAGGTAATGCGTCAAAAGTAATGTCAAAGAGTTTATACTAGTACCTCAACAAAGTCCAAACCTTAAGCTTGTCATTTTTTGGCACTTCATGCCACAATGAATTGACACCTTCCATTTTGAGCAATAATGCTTAAAAGGCTAGCCAATACTTATGCTTCTAGACCAGTTGGCTATTTATCAGTACTTTTAGAGACAACAATATGTTTATCATGAGATATTTCCCATAACTCTTTCAAAAGTAGTATTAACTTAAGTTGTGCATTGCCTAGTATTATTGATTACAAAAAAGGTCAAATCAAAATTAACAAATATAGAACATTGAATAGTTAACAGAAGCAAGAACTTATATGGCATGTAATACTTGCATTCAAATTAATATGAATTGCATTCTCTATATTCATATTTCATGAAGGCATATCTAGGTTAATATCCTTTGTCGGGGGATTAGGATTGTCTAAGAAGGTGCAATTAAAGCATCAACGGGCTCTCATTTTTAATGTCGTAATGTGCTGAATGTGAATCTGACATGCTAAAGTTAAACAAATATATTTTATTTTCTCGTATTGGGATAGGACTAAATTACTAAACAAATCGTAGATCCAAGTTAACCCTAAATGACCATTACCAAATGATCAAATAATTTAGAGTCGCCACCAATCTAGTTTTGGCTAAGTGAGATTGGTCACCTACTAGAGATCATATTTTAAGGGTTACGAAACCATTAAAAACAAGCTCTGAGGTGTATGTTTACACTAGATTCGCATGAAAGTGTTCAAAAGTCTATTACAATCACGAGTAACGATTGATCCTTCTCATGATGTTCGAAAATCGATACTTTTTAATTATATGTTAACTAAAGTCTCGATTATAATTTTCAATATTTAACTATAATTCTCCATTTTTTTTGAAATTATTTGTAATTAATATTATTTTCCATTTTAAGTAAACTAGATTTTTATATATTTTTTGAAAATCAAAATATTTTTCACACCTCTTTGGAAAACCTGAAAGAATACGAAAGTTTAATTTTTTAACAAATTGAAAATCCTGATTTATTTATTTATAGAGGATATTCCTTTGTATAAAATACTGGATAAGGTGACTTCCACATATTGGAAGCATACCTATGAACTATTTTAATTTTAGGATATTGCCTTAGATTTTTAAAAATATTATATTATATAAACATTTAAACATCTTAAATTTAAAGCATAACATCATGAAAATGATTCCAAAGTACATGCATGAAACTGTAAAATGATCCCTTGATTACGGAAAATAATCTAAATGAACCTAGCAAGCATGGACATTATGGAATTTATCCCTAAATCATAGAAATTGACTTAAATGTAGGAAATTGCATAATAACTCTTAAGTAATGGAATATGACTTAAATATGTCTAAATTACATAAATTTGCAAGAATATCCCTAGATCATAGAAAAAGACCTAAATGACCCCACATTCATAAAATTGCATAAAAGTCTTTAGATCATAGAAAATGATCTAAATGACATTAAAATGCATGGAAGACATAAAAGTCCCTAAGTTACGGAAAATGACTCAACATACTTAAATTAAATAAAAGTTTCTAAAATACGGCAAATTAATACAATAACCTTAAGATGCATGAAATTGCATAAAATCCTCCTAAAACCTTGGCAAAATACTAAAATAACCCTGAGATGCATGAAATTGCATAAATGGTTCTAAAACATGGCAAAATACTAAAATGGTCTTAAGATATATGAAATTACATAAATGGTCCCAAATCATGAAAATTTACTAAAATAACCCTAAGATGCATGAAATTACATAAATGGTCCTAAATCATGGCAAATGACTAAAATAATGCAAAAATGCATGAAACTACATAATAACGCCTAAATCATGGAACCTTACTAAAATAACCCTAAAATGCTTGAAATTACATAAATATCCTAAAACATGGCAAGTTACTAGAATGACCTTAAAATATATGATAATGCATATATTGTCCTTTTAAACTTCAACTACTCCTAAATACACCTATAAACTTTTTTCCCTTAATAATTATTCAAATATGGCATGAACATAAATGCATGATGATGTTGTCAAAATCATAATATCTTCATAGAAAATGTGGACATTTGAATTATTATCATAATGCATGAAAGTATCATAAACATACATGATTTTAAACATAAAATGTCCCATCAACATGAACATACATATGTGCACTAACGTGCCTGGTATTTTCATAGAAAATGCATGGCCATATGAATTATGATTATAATACACGAAAATATCCTAAAATATGTGAATCATACATAACATAAAAAAGGCATGGCATGCTATAATTAGCAAAGGCAAGATCAATGAAAACAACATAGTGAAAACAACCATAAACTATACAAACTTATTTTGGAATCTATGAAAACAAATTTCCCATGATGGAACGTTGATTTTTAAGAAACTTTTAACAAGAATTTTTATAGAAAACTAAAAGAAAACATTTGAAGATCATAGCTTAAGATTTGGGCATAAACATGGTTTTACCACTTTTGGCTTAAATCATTATCTAAGCACGTGAAGACAAAATGATCAAAACAAAGTAGAAAATAGATGGAGAAACCACCTTGTATCAGACTTGAAGAAACTTTCTCTTTTCCTTTATTTTTCTATCTTTTTCTTTTTTAGTTTTTTTGCTTGTAGACACCTAATTTCTTCTAGATCTCTTTCCCTGATAGTCCAAGATATTTGAGACCAAGAATTGGGTGAGCGTCCTAGTGGGGCCAACCTTTTCCATAGGGACTAAGCCTTTTTGAGTCCTATTTACTCATGTCTAGATGGCCACTCGTGTGCATGATAGAAAAATTACCATTTCAAGGGTTGAATATTGGATGAAAAAAATGAATCTTGGAGAGAAAAAAATTAGTTTTTAAATTTATTTTTGTAGAATTTTGAAATTTAATTTTATATGATATCAAGGTCTAATTTCTCATTTTTAAAGATTTTTTTAAATTTTTTCATGAAATTTGATAAGTTAATGATCACATCTTTTACCAATACCTGTGTAGCATTTATGCCGATACTCATGAGGTGTCAAGTTGTCAAATTTATTGGATAATTTCAAATTTTTACGGTACCGTGAGTTTTCTGCTCGTGATTTTCTATGGTAAAAATTTGTTGTGCTTTTTCAATATTTTGTTTTTACCGATAAATGTTTTGATAAATATTAAACTTAGTTATTTTTGAACGTACGCTCACTTGGATTTTTTTATTACAAAATTCTTGGTTCTGTAAGGTACTCTTGGTAAAATTTTCTTGAGTTTAGAGTCCTTAAAATTTTATATCTTTAAATTAAATATTTTAAAATTAATTATTTTCATCGTTTAATTCATTTTTTAATTTTCCATTTTTAGATGCAAATTTTCTTTCTTCCATGAGTGTTTTTGTTGTTAGAATTTTTAGTTGCTCTTTTTATGTGTAAAATTTTTCTATTTAATTACAAAGATTTTTTTTAGAGTTCAACATTAAGAATTTTCTTATTTTCACTTATTATTTTAATTCTTGCATGAATATCCTATACAGGATGCCAATGCATGGAATTTTCTGCTAACCTTTTAATGGGAATTAAATTTTGGAAATATGGGATTTTAAAAAATTTTCATGATTTTTAAGTTTGATTTCTTTAAATTTTTCTTTGGATTTTCCATCCAAATTTTCTTAATTGGATTTTCACACATTAATTTCATAAATTAAATTTTCATTATGGATTTTTTTTTAAAGAATTCAAACATGATTGAGTTCCCAGATGTGGAATTTTAATTCACCTCTCAAACACATGGATTCTAATCTAATTTTTATTCTTTAAAATTTAATCCTCCCAACTCACTTTATTTGATTTGATTTTGAATTAAAGCTTATTGCACATTAATTTCTTCAACTCAATTTTTCTTTGTGGTCTCTTAACTAAGAATTTTATATGATTAAATTCTTAATTAAATTTCATCATATCTAAAATTCTAATTAACCACTTGTATATATGGGTTTTAATTTAATTTTCATTCTTTACACTTTGTTCATTTTTAATTAAATTCTTTCATGAGATTTTTCAATTAAGGATTCCAACACATAAATTTCTTTTATTTGAATATTTAATACATATTAATTTTAATTAAGATTCCATGAGGAGATTTTTATTATTACCTTTTTAATGAAGTATTGTAATTAGATTTTTCTATTTTCTCATGAAAATTTCACTTAATTCTTTTAGAATTTGCCATAAAATTATTTTAATTTGATTGTCACTCACTTTATTATATGAATTTTTTAATTGATTAACCATTTTATTCTTGAAATTTAAACATAGAATTTTAACTTCAATTTTGCTATGGGAATTCTTTTAACTTGGTGTTTTTACATGTAGTAATTCCTTTCAAATAGAATCTATGTGGCATACCCAACATTTTGTTTAACCAATCAAGATTAAGGTGGAATTTTTGAACACGTTACCAACCATTAGATCAAATTTTTGACCAAGTCAAATGTGCTGATAGCCATTGGAATAAATGTTATTTATTTTGAGCTAATAAAATATATATGTAAATGTGACATTTTTTGACCAAGCCAATCAAAGGGGTTTCATACCGTCTTAGCTGAATTCCTACCCCTAGATATTTTCTTTGAAGGCTCTTTGCTTTTCAAATTAATTTTAACAAAATTTCTACGAAAAAGTTTTATTTTTAAGTGTTAAAATTAATGGTTTTTATTTAGAGAAAGGTGTATTTCTATTAGTTTTCTTTTTAAATTCATTTCCATTTCACCATTTCAATTTCATTTTCTCCATCTTTAGAAGGTAGCTTCATGACTTATTTATTAAGGTGACTAAGCTTAAACTATAGCATGATTTATGCTTTAGAGGCTAAGCTTGGGGCCATGACCTTACTTTCTTTGATTTATGTTTAAATTTTAGTAAAACCAATTTTTTAAAGTTAAATGCTTTAAATCATGTTCATATGTGCTAAAATAAATTTTAATGTTAATGGTTTTCTTGAATCATGCATGTTGTATTTAACATTTTTTATTTTTATTTCACATCTAGTTTGTGGTTTTTCTTAAACATTGATAGTTTGAGAATGCTTATAGTGTGTTGATCTTGGTAGTGCTCTAGGATGATAGGAACACGCATTTAGCTCTAGTTTCATGAAAGGTGAAAATTTTGAGGGGTCATTTTGTGAATAACCAAAATTTTAGGGGTTAAAATGAAACGTTTCTTTCATTTTAGGCCATTTATGGGCTGTTTTAGTTCATAGAGCACTTGGGGGGCTGTTCATAATATTTCAAATAGTTTCAACCCTATTTAGGGATATTCGTGAGATTCTTTGAAACTTATAAGAGTCAAGGATGTAATTGTCATTTTTAGGTCATTTAGGGTATTTCTTGGCTTGATCAAACCCTTAAGGCCTATTTTATAATTTTTTTTTCAAATTTTTCTAAAATCATTTAGAGGTGTTTACATGCTTAAGGCAAATAGGCAATGGCTAGGAAATCTAATTTTTCAATTTTTAGGCATTTTAGAGGCATTTAATAATTTTAGAAAAATTTAGGGCCTTAGTTGCAAATATCCAAAATCTTTTTGAGGCCATGGGTGCTTGGTCAAATGGTACTAAAACCATTAGTTAAATTTCCCATATGTTTTTGATGAGTTTTGGTGTTTATTTTGCATTTAATCATTTAAAGACTAATTTTATAAACTAGAAAAGTTTAGAGACCATTTAGCAAGGTCTTGCATTTTAGTCATTTCAACAAAATTACCCACTTAGGATATTCTAAGATGCCTTAGGAATATTTCTAGCATTTTAGTCCATTTTATGGTCAAAGCATAATTTTGCAAACATTAGGCGCTTACTAGGAATTTTTGTTATTTAGGCCATATTTGTCTTATAAGTTACCCATTTAGGGCATGATTGTCATTCCATGATATTTTTGAGTCCTCTAGGGTACCAGGATACTTTCACATCAAAGGTGTATCTTAGAGACATTTTAGCAATTTATCATAAAATCGAGTCTTTTAAGGTTACTAAGATATTTTCATATCGAAGTGCACTTTAGAGATAGGTTGACCATTTCATGATATCTTTGAGTCTTTTATTGTATTGAGATACTTTCATGTCAAAAGTATGCCTTAAAGACATTTTAGTAATTTATCTTAGAACCAAGCCTTTTAGGGTTACCGAGGTGTTTTCATGACAAAGGTGTGCTTTAGGGAACTTGTTGGTCTTTTTGACTAAGTCTCGGTCTTAGGATGAATTTTGTTGTTTTTAATAAAATCAGGGTTTTTTTGAAAATGAGGCAATGTTTTTAGTTAAAGTAGTACGTGGAATGTCTTTTAGCACATCGAAGAGGTTTTATGGATTACTTTAACAATGAGATATCCTTATCAAAACGAGTAAAATCAAAATTTTTCAAATTACAACAAGACTTCATGTTTCTCCAGTTTCATCTAGCTACATATGAATGACATTTTATTTTAAAAAAATTTAAAAATATGATTTTCTCCCATGGAATAATGAATTTAGATTAGGGTATTTTATTTGAAACATGAGAATTCTAATTAAACACCTAATATCAAAACCAAATAAAGATCAAAATTTAAATTAACATGTAATTAAGAGGTATCGATTTTCATGCATCATGAGAAGGATTGATCCCTACTTATTATTGTAATCGACTCCCAAAACTTTTCATGTGATCTTTGGTAGTGATGTAAATCATGAAGGTTGTTTTTCAAGGTTTCATAACCCTCAAAATATGAACTTTGGTAGGTAACAAATCTCACCTAGTTGAAATAGATTGGTGGCAGCTCTAAGATAAATGGTCATTTTGTGATGACTATTAGGGTTAAGTCGAGTGAGTGGTTCATCTTGACAAACCAGTCCCCAAACATGAAAAATAATAAATACATATAGAGATGAGGGATTCATTCACCTTTTAAGTTTAGTGGGTCCCACGTTATGACATTACTAAAAACTAGCTTCTCCACTTTGTTTTAGACGTCTAAGGGAATTAAAAACCTCTATTGGCTGATTGCTTCTTATCCTCTTGCATTTCTAAAACTTGACAACTCACCCAAGCTTGCTTGCAAGCAATTTCTTAAACGACTAGATATTCTGATCAAAGGCTGAAACCTTTTTAAATGGAGCATGTTGTCTAATTGAGTTTGATAGACAATCTTAACTATATGCGCTTAAAGAAAATCCCACTCCGAATGACCATATCTTAGAACCATGTACAAAAAATATTTCAACTTTGACTCAAAATAGCCATCCATTGAAATTTCGGAACTAGACTTAAAATATTTAAACAAAATAACCACAATGGATGCCATTTAGTTATCCTATATGATTTGAGCATTAAACTTATTTATCCTAAGCTTATTTAAACTTTAAAGGCTTAATCCATATGGGTGGTTCTCATGGTTATGTTTTAATATAAAAATGTTTGTGAAGGACTTATTGCATGGTTATGAAGTGATCCAAGGCAGCTATTAGAAAGGTTAAATGTAGGAAAACTTAGGTAAAAAAGCTTATTCGTGGTGCAAAATTTCATTCAGTATAAATGCATTGTTATTTCTATCGATACAAGTGCTTTCCTAGAACCAAAAAAACTTAGAAAACTCAATATTGTTTTGATACAATGTGCATTGTATCGATACAAGATGGCCTGCATCAATGCACATGCATGTTCCAAGTTTAGAACAATCAAAACTTGATGATGTATCGATACATTAAATGTATCAATGCATCTTCATGAAATTCATGAAAAATGACATTTGTTACATTTTTTTCAATATGGTTCCTAAGCATTTGTCACAACGTGTGCTCGCCCCTGACGATGGGCAATGAGGTGCACCTGACTTAATACCCCTCGCGATTGGGGGTTTACGGCATGATGGAAAATATTAAGTGCACAAGATAAAAAGGGGACCGTCAGATGAATCGCTCATCCGGCTGGTCTTTTATGCTTGATACAAAATGACCAAAAAATTGGAGTCACCACCAATCAATTTAGGCTAGTGTGACCGGACAACTATTAAAACCAAAATCCTTAGTCGCAAAACTCGAAGATTCGATTTTATGGTCTGCGTACTTTAGAATTCGTTGGTGGGTCTGAGAGTCAGCTATGCGTAGGCAAGGAGTATCACCCCCTTGTCGCCCAAAATTACTACCTCATGTCCATATAATATTCGGTTTCGATTTCCTCAACTTTGTTAAGTTACTATTTGTATATAATCCTTTTATTAATGCATTAATTTTGATAAAATGTAAACCCGATTTCAATAGAAAATAATTTGGTATCATTACATAACCCAGGAGAGTGGCAGAACGTACAGTTTTTTTTAGCCTTGGTCTCACCATAGTGACTCGAGATATAAAGTTTGGTTGCACTTGGAGATGTTTGAACATCTCAAGGGAAGTGATTCGGGATAATTGTGACAAATGTTTTATCTCAAAATAAGGGAAACATCAAGCTATCCCCATTCCCAAATTTATTACAGGTTTGTCTGAAGGCCTCTGGGAATGAGTGAAGTACTATTAGACAGGTAACTCGATAAGGATTGAAATAAAAATATTCCAAAACTTCTAAAAAATCTCTTTTTATGTGGAATTAAATCTTGAAGTCAGTTCTGTTTCAGCACAGGTAGAGCATGCAGAGAAGTTGGTATAGCAGATTTTGAAAAATCATTTTAGACTCATTTGAAATTATTAAATTGCAAGCCATACCATTCTGGAAAAAGATTTTCATAAACTTTTTAGTAAAATTACTTGAAAAATCGTTTGAGGGGATAGATTGACCCAAACAGATTGTTGTTCGCTGACCCTTGAGATTTCAGGTAGCCAAACTTAAAAAAATCATAAATCCTCAATCGGGGATGATCCAGGGATGAATAAAGTGCCGTTGGAAAGTTGGTTCAGTGTAATTTCAAGAAAAAATATTGTAAGATCCCAAAAGATTTGTTTACATTTTTACAATGATTTTTTAAGATTAAGTCGCAGTACTGCTAATGCAAAATAGGGGAAGGTTGAGTGGTTTTTTGATTTTTGACATTGAAACACAAATCATGGACATTCGAACATCTGTATCAACCAAGAAATGGTGATATGGACTTCTTGAGTCATCCACACCCTCCCAGAGTAATTTGGGACAAAGGGACAGCTTATTAGCCCTCACACCACTACTATGTTTTCAAGTTAAAACCAAGGCTTAAGCAAACTTAAAAAGAAAATTTTTTTGTCCTAGAAATTAGAATGTACATGTGTGCTTCACCATGGACCCAAACTTTTAATTAAATTTACCCCCAAGATGTGATAATTGATGATAGAAATCTTGAGCCCATGGTGATCTCCATTTGTTGGAGGCACCATGAACTTCCTTAGGGGGGTTTGCAAAATTAGATTTTGAACCAACTATCAAGCATGCATTCAAACAAAGAAATCATGAAGAATATGCACATTTTGAAGAATGCCTATGATCAGCAAGTGTGAATGAAAAGTGGTGTCATGAAAACATGATATGGTGCCAAAATGTAAGTTAATAGCAAAACATGTGTGTGCTGAAATTTCATTGCTACATTATGCTCATGAGATTTGGCAAAATGATGTGAAATGCATGTATATACTTAGAACATGTTAGGCTTAAGTTTATGCATGATTAAAACATGAAATCATGACAAAGAAATGCATGAAAATTAGTTACGCAAATGATAAAAGCGTAGTGCGGCACTTTAGAGCAACATGGCAAACATATAGCATCACAATCCTAAAGTCTACCACAAGCAAAGTCACAAAATGCATGAAAGGTCCTAAAATGGTCATGAAAACATGAGGGGTTCACTAAAATGTAGAAGATGTCAAAAATAGAAAATAAAAGTGCAAGGTTAAGAAAATATACCAACAAAATAGCAAGATCTATTTTGCTTGCTGAATTTGTCAATGTAAGTGCGATTTCTTCCCTTTCTAGGCTATAAACTAGTAAGAAATGAAAGAAGAATAAAGCTAGCTAGTTATAGTATGAGGGGAGGTAATTTTGAGGTATGTAGTTGTAGGAAGCTAAGTGTTAGGGCTATTTCCTAAAAGGTGCTAGGGAACTACGGGATTTTTGTTTTGTTTAGATGGAAGAGTGTTTTGGGAGGTTGAAAGCTGTTGAAAAAGAAGCCCCTAATATGTGATCTAATTGTGCCTTTTATAGGCAACACTTTCAAGCCAAAAATTAGGGCATTTTGGCCTTTTATTCAAACCATAGGTGTGGTTGTTGGTTGCTAAAATGATTAGGGGGAAAGTGGTCGGAATTTGCTGATGAATTCAGCTGATGGAGTGCGCGGTTGATTGCTGCCAGTAGCTTGAAGTGGTTGCTACCATGGGTTCATGTCAATTAATGTGAATGTCCTTATTTGATTTGATTTTGGCCAAAATACAAAAAAAAATGCTGTAATATGATCAGCAACCTAAATATATAAGTTTGGTATGATTTCTGATGGTTTATGACATGAAAATCACGTTGAATTCGAGTTTTAGGTCCATTGGAGCAAAGGCTAAAAATAGTTCGAACTAAGCAAAATTGCCTTGATGTATCGATACTAAACATGCAAATTCAAATTTTTGATAGCATAAAAGCCTTGTGTCAATACTAATGAACTTAACATGACTTGTAAATACCTTAGGCTCCTCGAATTTGGTAGCCTCCCCAAAATTAAGGTCATAAAATTCTACAATAAGCTAAATTCTGGTCCTTTATTTCCTTAGGTCCCTAATTTTTAGCCCAGACCAAATGGGGTGTCTACACTTGGCGTTGTGTCACTTGTAATGCTTGGCAAAACAAAACTTGGCAGTCATCTCTATTTTTTATTTTTATCATTTTGTTTTATTACTTTTCAATTAAATCTTGAGATGTCAGAAAATAGGTTAAGGAAGATAGATGGGAGCATTTCATCTAAAAGTCTCCAGTTGAGCATGGTTTATTTGAAAAAGCTTTGACAAAATTAAGTGTCTGCACTAAATAAAAGTGAATAATATTCAAACCCTTCAATCTTTTCCTTGACATATTATCTACAACAATTTTTAGCAAATAACATTAGTATTACTAATAGCAAAAATGATGTATCACATAGTAAATGTCAAAAATATAAAATATATATATATAACAAATCAATATTGATATAGTAATCTTACTAATAAAATTCACTTTATTCATCAAGGTTCATAAATGTCTTAATCAATATCTTCATGAATCCACTAAACTTCTATATAAATACTAGGGATATTCTCATCTAAGTTTTGATCGGCAAAATGCAAGTATTCAACTTTTTGTTTGACATCATCTTGACATTTGCAACCTATATCAAATAAATCTCTAGGCGTGTTATGAAGCACAATGTACCAACCCTCCTCATTTGGATCTTTGAAGTAAAAAAACTTGTTTTACTTAAGATAAAAAAATATATGGGTTGTCAATCAATTACCATCCAGTGTGAATTAATTAAGACAAATTCATCATTGTAAATCCAAATTGATCTTTTTTAATATCTCTAGGATTATTCACATCATCCCAAACAAATCGAAACAACACAACCTTCCACTTGCCATAATAATCCAACTTAACAATATCCTTAATAATTCCAAAATAATTAACATTTCCCTCTACAAATTACTATCTTTAACACTAGCACAACTTGTTATTGAAGAAGTAACAACTACTTCACTATTTTGAGTTCTCCTAAATCTTTCATGAGATTATGTATGAAATCTAAATCTATTGATGATGAATGCATTGTATCTTTTCGCTAATATCCCTTCAACTCCGAAACCTATTATAAGAGACGAAAAACATAATATTTTGTATGAAAAGAAGAATAACATACTAAACATAATAAATTTAGAAGAGTTGCATTACTCACAATTTCTTTTAACCACTCATGAAATTTTTTCATAAATAACTGATCAAGCTCATGTAGGTGTGATTATCAAGAATGTTTGAGCTTTCAAGTTGTTTCTATACTCACCATGAACAAAAACTATGTTAAGAAAGAAAAAAGTTTTTGAGGATATGTTTGTTAACAAGAAATATTATACTAGAGCTTATTTGTCTAGCAATTTCACTAAATCATGCCGATGTGCTTGTGCCCAAGATTTTTCATCTAGCTCTGCCACTCCAACTTTGCCGAGTAGTTGTCCAAAACTTTCAAATAACTTTGTCTCGACTAAGCTATTATGTGGCAGCCCATTTCTTGTTAGTCTATTAAATCTTGTTTTAACATCTTCCAAATATCTTGCAGAAAATGTTACACACTCCTTCGTTAAATATTCTTCTACGATTGAACCTTTCGGATAGCACTTGTTGCGATAATAGGATTTTAACTTCCCTGAAAACCTAAAACATAATATATAACAATATTAGTGCATGCATCTAAACTTTATGTTTAAGATAATACTACAATAAGCTAATAACATAAGACTCTCTAATCGCTACATCCATCAATCATAAATCGGTCTATCTATGTTGTCGGAATTAACCATGCAAGTGCACGTATCACAAAAGTAATATAGTGATAAAATAGAATGTTGATCCCACAATGAATTAATACTAAATTTTGTTAAATACTAAAATTAAAACAACTTAATCATATTCAAACAAATGATTAAAAATTATAAATTAAAACTAAATATAATAATAATAATAATAATAATAATAATAATAACATGAGCCTATGGATTATAATTTCCCTCAACACTTCATTTGAATAAAACTTTACTATCTTAACTTTATTAATGATAATCAGTTATTAACTTAGAGTTTTAAATTATTTGTAAGTATCTTCCGATTGTCTTATAAAAATATCTCTTTTAACCAAATTGCTATATTTCTATGCAAATTGAATTAAAAGAAACTAATTAAGCTTAGACTCTAATTTGGTTACATATGAAATATTTGTATGTTCCTATCTAACATGTAGATCAATTCATCCCAATAAATGAATATGAAACATATGTCATTCAATCTAGGTTTAAATACAAAATTCCTTTTTCCAAGCTCATTAAGGTTACTAAATCAATCTAATTGTTGATCAAGCAATTAAAAGCATTTAGAACAAGATTAAACAAACGGCTCAAATACTATTAAATTAAGAAAATAAAATAAAATCGTCCAAACTACATGTTGAGTTTCATTGTACTCCTAGAATAATAAATCTAATTCATAATAAAAATATAAAACCAAGGATTTTCACCATGGGATGTTCCTAAATCTCTTAGTAAGAGTCTTATTTTTAAGCAAAACCCTAAAGGTAGAAACTTGGTTTCTAAGTATCTTAAACATATTATTTTTGAAAATTACCAAACTTAATCACTTTGTTTAATTAAGTCTACTTTACTTCTTGATTAAGTTGTTGTACTTTTAAAAACTCTCTTGGGTTTTGACATACAAAGATATGGAAAGTGTTTAAATAACTAAGTAATTAAAATATATGAAAAATAAAATAACAATTGTTAGACCTTTAAGTGGTGAATGAAATCAAGAGGGGGTGAATTGATTTCACAAAAATTTGATAAATTAAAATTTT
>JAQSVH010185343.1:0-13814 GCA_029448705.1 Adansonia digitata | reverse complement strand
TATTGATGATGGTTGCTTAGGGAAATGCAACTATGCAAGTGTGGGCTTTTAAGTTTAAACATGTAATTCAAATACAACTGCTTCAAATGTTAAAGAATATGACAAATGTCAAATCGGAAAACTTAAATGCTTTTAAAGTATTTGTTTAAGTGGAAATCGTGGTACACTAAAATAATAATAGGACTCCAATTAAAAATCATTTTAAAACATGTAACGCCTGAAAACATGTGCTTGATTCAAATTTAATATTAAAATTATTGGATTAAATGATTGAAAATGTTTTCTTATATATATTGAACATGTTTTTCAAGAGGAGTAAATTGTGGCAAATTTATTTTTATTTAATAATTTTATAATTGCATTTTTAATCTAATTAATTCTATTTTAATGGCTATTAAATTGGTTTTATTGTGTAGGATTAATTGACTTTCATTATTCTTGGAGTTACAAAATTAATTATTGCTTCCAATTTCTTTCAAAACTTAGCTAGCACCTGCATCTTAAAAGCATTAAAAATATGACGTAACTGCTATGGAATTTAAAAGTCATAAAATATAATTTTTAAAAAATAATAAAATAATAAAATTTAACCTTTATTAACTTAAATTCTAATAGGTTTGGCATTAAAGGAAGCATTTTGCTTTTATATATATATATAGTATAGATAATTAGTCTTTTGCAAACTCAAGTTGTGGGTAAGTAATAAAATAATAAAGATTTATTTTTTTAGATAAATGGTTAAAATATATGTAAATATTAAAAAGTTCCAATAAAAAAATAAAAAGGTAACTTACATATTTAGGTACAATTTTATAAATGAGAAAAAAAATTAAAACTGGTAGTTTTAAGACAAGTAAATCTAAATCATATTTTTAAACAAAATAAAAAAAATTAATATATCATATTTTTTATTTTATTAATATATATTTTTAATTTTTCAATTGAACTAATTTTGATGTAATTACTATTAATAATATGCCCGCAATGAGAGTCTATTTAATATGTTGAAATATAAATGTCTTTTCATTTATTATTATATTTTGAGAATTCGAATAAAAGATTTCCAATATTATACTAGTTATAAGATGTATCATCTTTAAGAACATAAACTAATATATGTAAAACTCAAATCCAATAATCTCACATGTAGAAAAAATTATATTATTTAATATGATAATAGAGTACAAATTTTAGCTATTTTGAAGTTTTGTAAAACTAAAATTAAAAGACAAAATCGTGTTATTAATAAAAAAGATTTAATTAATTATTCAAAGTGTATATTTTATCATTGTAGAAAGCCTAAAAAAAGTCAATATTTACTTTAATTGTCCAAACAATGATTCAATAAATTTAATTTCGCATAGCCATTTTTATAAATTTAGCAATTCTTTCAAATAATTATTGTTTAAATTAATAAAAATAAATATTATATAAATTTAATTATAAAATATCTTACATATTAAATGTAAAAATATTTTAATACATTTAAAATAATAATTTTGGATGTGCTGGGACATTGTTCTGTTATTCAAGACTTTGTCTAGCGATGTGCTTTGTTGCAATCTTATGGAGCCCTTGAATAAACATAGCTGAACTACCATGGTATTAATCCATGCATAATTTTGATTAGAATCTATTCACACTTGTTATTATCTTATGCTTGGATTTTGTACGAGTGGAATGCACCTTACATGGAGAATACCTATGACATATTTGTTGGCATCCTACTTGATGGAGAGATGTTTTATCTGTAGCTTTGATTTGCAGGAAATGAAGCTTTCTTTTGGAAGAATTGCTGTTGTTGATGATTTTTGTCTGCTTTCTGCTTTGCAGGACATCAGCAGAAGATATAATTGCTCTTCGACTGATAACAGCCATCAAAACCCCGTATCTACCTGATGGAAGGTTTGATCTTGAAGCATATGATGACGTGGTGAATATGCAGATTGAAAATGGTGCCGAAGGTGAAATTGTTGGTGGCACAACTGGTGAGGGCCAGCTGATGAGCTGGGATGCGCACATAATGCTCATTGGTCATACTGTCAACTGTTTTGGTGGAACAATTAAGGTAATTGGTAACACAGGAAGCAACTCAACCAGGGAAGCAATTCATGCCACTGAACAGGGTTTTGCTGCTGGAGTGCATGCTCCTCTTCACATCAATCCTTACTATGGTAAAACCTCTCTGGAGGGCTTGGTTTCTCACTTTGATAGTGTGCTGCCAATGGGCCCTACCATCATATACAATGTGCCAGCCAAGATATTCCCCCACGTGTCATCAACACCATAGCACAGAGTCCTAACTTGGCTGGTATTAAAAAATCTGTTGGAGATGACCGCATCGAGCAGCATAAAGGTAATGGATTTGTAGTGTGGAGCGGGAATGATGATCAGTGCCATGATGCTAAGTGGAGCCATGAGGCTACTGGGGTAATTTCAGTTACAAGCAATCTTGTTCAAGGCCTGATGCTAGAAGTCGTGTTCAGAGGGAAAAACTCTCCACTTAACACAAAGCTCTTACCTCTGATTCAGCGCTCCTTTGAGGAGCCTAATCCAATTGGCCTTAACACAGCCCTTGCACAACTTGGTGTTGTGAGGCCAATTTTCGGGTTACCATATGTACCTCTTCCACTGGCAAAGAGGGTAGAACTTGTTAATCTAGTCGAGGAAATTGGGCGGGACAATTTTGCAGGAGAAAAAGATATTCACGTTCTTGACGATGACGACTTCATCTTGGCTGGGCGATATTAGTTACTTGTCAATGTTCAGGACTCACAGTTGGGTGTCTCAATTTCGACTCTGCAATTTTACATTTTCATTTATAAAATCACGGGTAAAGTCTACCCCGTTGCTTGTTAAGATTAAAAAAAAAAAAAAAGGTACTGATATTAGAGTATTGCCTATTTAGACTGGTTTGCCATGTTCCTCTCTGCATCTTCATTTATATGAAGGCTTGATTTTGTACGGGAAGAGTCAAGGATGCCTTCTTGTGGCTATAGCAAAACATATGTTATTCAGCATCTTCAATTTTAATTTTGCTTTGAAAGGACAGTGCTTTGATAATCTTTTGGTTGCAACCTACGAAACAGGTACCATGGCTGCTATTCTGCTGTTGCAACTTTAATGCAATCCACCCAACTGACATCCATGAAATCTGTTTTGTAGTTTTTGAGTTGCAAGATGATGTTAGTAGCTTATGGGAGAGAGGGTTAAAAACATTAGTGCGCATTATTAACCCTGCTCAAAAAATTCTATTATTTTTTAGATTGGAAGATTCGCTACATTGGGGGAGCAAATGGGATGAGAACATGAAGTACCGGGAAGAAAATGAGAAATCGCAGCCATGGGCGTTCTTTGTTTTCCGTCGTAAGTTGTTCCTCTGCGTTTTTGTTTGCATCATGATGGTCATTTATAAGCCCAGATCCGTGTACTTTGTGGCCTACTTGTCAGTGTCTTCAGATATCTGGCCTGTCAAAGATGCGCACCCGAGGTTGCATGTCTTGGCCTCTTGGGCCTGGGACACAACAATTAAGGGATTGAGAGTTTAATTCATTTAATTTTTACAATTATTTTAAAAAATAATATTTAATAAGTTTGAATTAAAATTCATTATTTGAGCTTTTTTCTTATTCTCTGACTCTTATATATATATAATATCAACCAAGAGACTGATTGGAATCTGTGCACTTATAAGTCATGTACTTTGCTAATAACTCAAATTCAGGATTTAAAGTTTAGAATTAGATAATAAGATAACAAGGTTATTGGCCCAAGCCCATACATAAAAAAAATTGGATGAAAACCTCAAGAGTTGCCTCAATGAGAGGGCAAGAAATGGGGAGAATTAATTTTAAACCCTTAATTTAGAAAAATACACGAGGAAGGAAGATAGAAGCAAAACATAAAGTGCATATCCATTTGCTGATTTGCTCACATTTTTGGGCTACAGAATCATAAAATATTAGTCTATGTTTCCTCTTACTCTTACAATAATCGAATAAATCCCCCCCCCCTTTTTTTGTTTACTTATAAAAGATCAAAATAGATCTTCGGTTAGTTTTTGATCAGTCACGAAAATTAATTAGTTACTCCTTTATAATTCAGTTCATTCAAGACTCCAGAAAAAGAACATGTAAATTTCACATGCAGCTGCTAAACTCTACATTAAACTTCTTTGTTACATTCCACTCTTCATCAATCAATACACAAAGAAGACCTGTAAATTATTCCCAACTCAAATCTATTAAAAAAAAAGGAAAGAAGAACTAAATTTAGACCAAAATAAACGAGATTTGAGATATCTAACACTATCCCCCTTAACTAATAAGTGGTTCATTAATTTCTCATATATTCTCTCCATCAGCGTAGTGTCACACTATATGGTAGTATTTACGCATGGCGATCGAGCTAGCCGATTATGAATTTCTCGCTTTTTTAGAAGTGATTTTGGGGATTAGAGAACTTGTTTCGTAGCTGAGCCAAAAGGGTTTGGTTCTCCTGGTGAAGGAGAAGAGCTTTCTTCCTCAGCCTCTCATTCTCCTTTATGATGCTTTGATTCGCCATGTATAGTTTCAAGTTCTTCATTTGCATATCTGTCGAAACAGCCACTACGGTCTTCTTTATTCCCGCTCCCTTCCTTAACCTTCTCCACCTGTAACACTTTTGTTAGAGATCAAACAGAAAGGGGAAACGAAGAAAAAGGTAAAGAATATGAAGAAACCTTGACCTGTTGAGTCTTCGAACATGAATGTTATGTCGTATGGAAGGACGTTTTCGACAGTCAGAAATGCTTGGAATCCATTCTGAAGAGTTGAAAGACATGATACGATTGAGAAGAAAAAAGAGTTTGTTTTACCCAGCGACAAAAAACTGAGATGAAAGAGAGGTTTGGGACTTGGGGCTTGGAAATTGGAACTTGGAAGAGATTATTATATATTGGTTATTTTGTGTGCTCGAACAAGCGAGAAAAGAACAAGTGTTATATAGCTGAAATATAGGTGTTTGTATCTGTGAGAGAGAGAGAGAGAGAGAGAGAGGCTTTTGACAGTAATGATGATACAAAGGACTCATGATTGCGAAGGGGCAGCAATGGATGGATCATGGTAGAATGCGGAGAGAAGAAGGAAGAAGATTAAGGGCTCTTTCGATTATTACAAGTACTACTACTACTACTTTTTATCTGATTGAGTGCCTAAAAGACTGAAAAAAAGGTTGGCTTTTGGCTGGCTTTGGGCACATAGAAAACGACTATTCCACCTCCAAATCTCCAGTGTTCACTAACATTATCGACTTTTAGAACTTTTCCCTTCAGTTTCTTAACCATTTGATCTTTGGGTTCCTTCCTCAACTGTTAGCACCATAAGCAGTCAAAATTACCAGCAGTACAAGTTGGGATAATTAATAACTAATTAATCAGCAAGTTTGTTAGAAGATGCCTGTTGACTGGCGAGGGGCAGCAGCTAAGGGCAAAAAATATTGGATAATCAACAAAAACAAAAACATTAAAACGTGGGTATAAAATTTAAGGTTTGGACTTTGGATTACATTATTATTTCCTAACAAAAGTTTGGTGAAAAACCAGACAAAACCGAACACTTTTTCTTTTCCTTTCTGTCTACTTTCTAATTGGATTTTAGTTTTTCCTTTCCACAAACAATCCTTTACGTCTTGAACTCGCTAAAGTTCGAACAAATGTAAATCCAAAATAAATTCACTTGCTTTTATCCCCTTCTTCTTCTTCTTCTTATTATTATTATTATTAATATTATTATTATTAATATTATTATTAGTATTATTATGCTTTGATAATTTGTCAACACAAATATTTTATGATTGGTCTGTTCTGATGATTTGATTAGCCGTGCTTTTGACGTTTTTGTTTACGCCTCTGTTTATCTTTTAATTAGCTAAAGAACTTGACTAGTTAACTCTTAATTAACTTTTAATTTAATTATATATTATAAATAGAAGTAGATTAGATAATTTTAGAGTCTACGCTAAAATACAACACTAACATGATATATTAAATAAATGCAAAGATAATATAATAAATAAATATCACACACATGGATGAAACTAAGGGGTGCTCGACTCTCTCTATGCTCCCTTCAGTTGCTTAATTTTTTATATTTTTAAAATTTTTTTAAAGTTAAAAATAATAAAAATTTTACTTTAATCTCATAATATTTATATTTTTATTTCGACTCTCAACAAAAATTTTTAACTTAACCCTTGATGACACATCAAATATTTGATTATAACACATTTAATAAATATATTTTATTTAAATTTTAAATATTTTTAAATAATTTAATAATTTATATTATATTTATATTAACATAAAAAATAAAATAAAATATAATACACGTTAGGGAATTACTGTGTCAGTTAAAGCACATGGTGAAAAAGAAGGAAACGAAAGGGGGCACATGGAAATTCACGTGCAAGTCACGTGTGGACCTACAAGGGGTGAGGTCCAGTAGAAAAATCCAAAAGAAAATGAGTGTTGTGGGGGAAGGGTAGTCAATGTGGTTAGGTACTTCTTTTGCGCCATTTCTTTCATGTAATTGAGTACCAAAGCCCCATGCTCATTTATTTTTGAAAATGAACCCTCAATTTTTTTGGACTTTTGCCCTAAACGAAAACCCCTCTCCGTTTTGGACTCTTTATCTTCCTAGATTTCTATTTCCTTTTTCCTTTTTTTCCCTTCTTCATCGTCATCATCATTATTAGACTAATGGGTGGGTGCTTCATTTGGTCCAGTTTTACCTCAGCCACATCACTCACATGGTCCTTTATCAATTGATGAATTGAGCACTTTGGGCTTTTTCAGCCCACAAACTGAGTCCAGACTCCTATCAACTTCCTTGCATTGCATCACCAAGTATTCAGATATTTTCCCCTAAAGAAGAGAACCCCAAAAAAAAAAAAAAAAAAATCAAGGCATAAATTTGCAGTTACTATCAATTGCTTTCGTGAAATGTCAAGAAAAACATGCGTTCCAATAGATTCTTTTGGAAGATAACAAAGAAAAATAATAAAAAAAAAGAGAAAGAAGTTGCTTGTATTCTCAATACATATCCAAATGAAATGGGGATTGAAAAAAACAAATGGAAAACCCTCATCATGTCGTTTTGAAGAACATAAATGGTTGAGGAAATTGATGGGGACTAACACCACTACACTAGCCTAGCCTTCACTCATTTCTTGTATTACTTACTACAACAAAGTACTCAAATACTACAATAAGGAGTGATATGAAGTAGTCAACAATGAAATGAATCTTCCCTTTCCGTTTCAGAAGGGATCTAATTGCTCTATTTTTTTATCTTTTTTTGTTTCTATCTTTTTGACTGAGGACATTGGATGTGAATGTAGATTTGTTTATAGAACTTGCGTTCTATACCTTTTTTCTTCTTCTTTTCCTTGCTTTGATAATCTGTGTTGTGACTATTGAGCAACGTTGGATGATGGGTTCACATGCACCATTGATAATGACGATTGAACAGCGGTGGAGCACCATCTCCATACTTCTCACCCACCCCAACCATGTGGTCCAAATCACCATCTCCATGCTTCTCTGACTTTCAAATTAGAAATCTATGAGCATCTGACTCTCTGATATTAAACACAGTTTGTCCCTAATATTTTTTTTTATTTTCATTGTCACGTTGTTGAACTAATTAGTTACTAGTTACACGCAAGAGACGGAAACGGCTTAAAAATCCAGCCAACTTTGATTTTTGTTCCCACCAAGGGCTGACGTAAAGAAAGTATTCAAGTCAAATCCTTAGCAAGAGCCACTCGTCACTGTTTTAGAAACAAGACTAGACCAAGATGGTTTAATTGGTTTTGCAAGACGTCATTTCTGCCCATTTTTCTCCCATGTTAGGAATTGGGTCGATCAATATCGCTTGATAATATGCATCTTTACTAGCAGCATGATGCGTTATATAATTTCTAAGTTCAAAATTGTCCCAGAGTGCTTCGTGAGGAAGGGCAGCAAAGAAAAAAAAAAAACCATATGTTTACTAAAATGAATGTTAAATATGTAGGAACTGGAAACTGGGAAGGAAATGAGAATGAAGAAATTAAGAGAGAAAGATCAAATCTAATCTAATATACAATATAGACAGCTTACTCCCCCAAACCAAGTAAATAATAACGACGAACGTTCAGTATGAACAAGATTTAATATTACATAGGCATGGCCGCTACCCCAGGGTATCTTCACTGGAGGTTTCATCATCCTCCTCCATCACATCATTATTCTTTTGATTCTCAGCCTGGTTGCTACCCCCGTCTGTCTCGGCATCTGATATTGAACCATTCTTAGCAGCTACTTCGATATTATCGTCATTGCTGTCAGCACAATCCTCAGTATCTGAGTCAGAAGTAAAACTCTGTTTTTTCCTCTGCTGATCAAAATCATTGGCAGAAGCACTCCCAAATTGCTCCTTTAAATCAGGAGCAACGATCCCAATCATCTCACTCAATGCTTGACGTTCGTCATTATGTCTGGAAGCAGCAGCCTCGGAAGATGGCGTATTTTGACTCTCAGCTACCATACCACTAGAATCATGGAATGCCATGGCACGACCCTCATCATTGTCTCGAATTTTAGGCGATTCATTTTCTCCGTGGACAGATGGATTAGTACTGTAAGCCCAACTCCCAAAAACTTCAGAAGTTAAAAGGTCTGCCGTCCTGATTGTGCCTCCAGCTTCTGTGTCTTCCATGGATTTTTGAGTTTCCTGAGGTTTATTCAACTGAGAATGTATGGAAGTATCTGGGCAAGTGTTTGGAACCCGTTCATCGCTTTCATTTGCATTGGTTTCACAATCAAACTGCATTGTGTCTCCGCCTAAAGTTCCACACCTGTTCAAATCAATATTCCGGTCAACCTCGATTCCCAAGCTTTCAGTTTCAAGAACACGCTCGGTTCCAATGGTATCTCCTTCTAGAACAGGTGCTGTACCAACACCATCAATGTCAGAACCAAAGCCACCTTTAACAAAACAATCAGCACTTGTAAATTCTGCCTCCTGTGTGTTTTCCCCAACTTCTTGACTTCTTATACCACAGTCATGCTTCTCGGTAGCACTGGCCTCATCACTAGAAATATTAATCCTCTGAGCTGAAGTAGCGGAGCCTGCCTTTGTAGCACTGTTCCCATTATATCCAACAGCAGTCTTTCCTCTGACTATTGTCCCGTACAAGTTCCCATTAGGTACATTTACGTCAATATCAGCCGAGGTATTCTCATAATTTTCCTCATCTTCCAGAGTTCTCTGCATTGCCCTCAGTTGTTCCTGCTGCTTTGCAAACAGTAAGGAGATTTCCTCGGTAGTGGAATAAAATGCTCGTAGCTGAGTTTCTCTGCAGAGCAACAACATAGATGTCACCACGCTCAATTGAGAAAATCCATAAGATGTATGAACAGCATCCATGTTAACCACAATATACAAAAGTATTGAACCTCAATCAAGAAAAATTGTTGCACCAATAGTGCAACTAAAAATCAAACATTAGCTATTATTCCAGAAGTCATACCGAAGCATAATTCTTTCCCTGGCACCTTTCAGCCGCCTCCTCTCATAATCAAGATCCCGCATTGCAGCATTTATTTCAAGCTCAAGAGCAGAAACTTTAGTCCATGCTTCTTCTTGGGCTGCCTGCTACCAACAGCAAAGGAAACCTCAGCTTCACATGGAGTAACTTCGTTAACATAACAAAAAAGTCTGCAGTCCCCAGATTGATTTATTTATTTAGTTTATAAAGCAGTATCTAGATAGATATAAAGAAATTAATGGTAGTGTGTTCAGATAAAGAATTTTCACAACTCGAAATATCCATTTCCTTTTAATTTCACCTTCAAAAGCTACAGGCAAAACCAGATTTACATGCAGATTTATGAAAAAGACAGCAAGTTATCAGCAAATTAATATACAACTTTCAATTCTTTACAACACAGAGAATGTGGCAGACAGTTCAGAACAAACAATATGACATCTTGATTAGGTAAAAAGAAAATAATATAAATTTATACCTTTTCAGCCTCAAGCTCTTTCCTCAATCCTTTCATTTCACGTTCTAATTCTTCCACTTTCTGCTCACAAGCACATTAAATGTCAGATTTGGAATCTATTTGCAAGTGTTTGTCCACGTAAGCAGGCAGCAAAAAAAAAAAAAAAGTTTACTTTTCTTGCATTTGCTGAGGCCTGTTTTGCTTCTGAAATCTGAGTTTCAAGTTGACGAACTTTATTATCAGAGTTGACCAATTTCTGCCTAGTGTCTTCCTGCAGTAGATAAAGGAATAAAGAAACAACACCTTTCATATTTCAGATGAAATACTGGTATCATGTGTTTAAATTTCAAAATCAGGTAGCAATGCAGACAGTACCAGTTTGGACACCAGACCTTCAACTTGTGAAGAGCTCTTTCCCAGGGATTCCTACGAATGAAGATGCATAAAATTTCATTTCTTAGTTCTTTTGAAATAAATTACACATGAAGGAAATCCAAGCAAGCAAAAGAAAGCAAAGCATTCTGACCTCAAGCTTATTAATTACTTCTTGTAGCTCTTTTTCTCGTTTCAAACCAACATCTGATAGTCTTTGCAGTTCCTCTTGAGCCTCTGACTGAGCTCTTTGCACCGCTGCTTTTAGATCAACAGCAGCCCTTTCTCGTTCTTCTCGTCTCTGATCTCGCTCTTCCTCTAACTGAACCTTAAGTTCAGCTATAGATGCCTTCTGACTAAAAGTATGAAATTAGGCCATCATATCTTCAGTTCCACTTGGCGCCATAAATTGACTGAAAGTAATAAAGCCAACAGGAACTCATTTCTTACCTCTTCATTCTTTCATTTGCTTCAGTACATGACTGCATGGAAGCACCAAGTCTTTCATTAAGATCTTCTATAGCATGCTTTTGTTCAGCTGATATCCTATTGACCTCTACAAGCTCCTTTTGTTTAATATCTAACAAAATTTTCAATTCTTTGAGTTGATCAAAGTATGAATTTGCAACTGATTCTTTTATCTCTTTGATTTCCTGCAGACACAAATAAGAGTATATCTAAATCACCAAGGATCAAAAAGAAATAAAAGTAATTTATGACAAGCTAGAACAAGTGACATCCGATTCAAGAGATTGCATAAAATCAAAAAGAAGTCCAAGAAATATCATTAAGGCCTCATTGGGCATTGCACATTCATTTCTGATCCAAATCCAATATAGCACCTAGGGGTACATAGGAAATGTATTGAATCAATTCTTTTTAATTTCTCTTTATTAAACATCATGGCCAGCTGAACTTCGTTATGGTAGCCTGATTGTTGACAATGATTAAATACAAATAGTATATATTTTCATGTTGTAAGTAGGTATAACCACCGTTACTAATAACTGAATGAAATCAGAGTGGAAGCCTGTATCAATTGAATTTATGCCATTAATAGAAAATACAGTATCCAGTAACATAGACACTCAGCTAAACCAACTCAACAAACCCAAACATAGACATAAAGCCAAGAGAAAAGAAAGGTAACAATACATCAAAAGAGCATACATTCTCATGATGCTCAACAGTTGCACGATTCTCATTACGCATTGCATCTATTGTAAGCACTTGATCTTCCAATTGCTTCCTCAATTCCTGCATGTAGCAATTCTCATTATTATTTACTGTGCAACAGAACTTAAGGGTTTGAGCAATTACATGAGTCATGAGCAGAAGAGGATACCTTGTTTGACCGCTGAAGACTCCGAAAATCATCAAGAGATATAGGACCCTCAGGAGCACCAATGCCAATACCTTTTACTCTCTTGTTTTCACAAACAAGCTCATCTATACAACATGGATGAATAGTAAAACATTTGAAGTTTATGAGGAGCCATTCTTTTTCATAATAGCAGCATAGTAAATATTTCCTCAATAAGAAAGGACTAGCCTTTAAATTGTTATCAAAATTATGAGATTTATGGATTTGAAATGCACATCTAAAAATTAGATTTATAAGTGTAATAACACAAATTTATACCCAATACGACATTAGGCTAAGGCCCAATGCCAAGCTAAGGCCTCATGGCAAGAAGCCAACAGATGGTCTTTGGAAAGGATTGACATCTGTCCATAACTAACTTGGTCCCACAGGACAGATGAGGGTAGACAATTACCACAGATGGTAGGAGAGCCAACGTGCCCCAAATTCCCCACGCATTTAGATATAAAATGTGTGAGGTAAGACTTAAGGCCCTAGAGCAAGTTTGCTCTTTTTGTCTGTGCTCTCAAAGGATCCTTGCTAACTTAAACATCAGAGCTTGCCCCGAAGTACCAACTCCGAGACCCCTTGGACTGCGCTATATCTTGAAAGGTTCTGTTCCAACTTATTTTAAATCCAGATTCATCACAACCAAGTTCAACCTTCTCCATGTCCAGAAAACCATCAACAACCAATATTCAGGTAATAAAAGCTGTTTATTGTTTTGTTATTGTTTTGAAAATTGATAATTGTTGTTGGCATTTATTCCAAAGTGAAGTATATCAACTTTATGGAAAATAATAGCAAAATAAAGTGGTGATAAAACGAAAATGCAAACTCTGAATAAAAGATGCATGAATTTTAGAAGATATACCTGCTTTTCTTTTCGCACACGCACCTTCTGCTGAGTGAGCCGACATAAGAGCTTCTCTATATACAAATGCAAAAGCAAGTTCTGTAACCAAAAAGGTAATTACCTACTTTGCAAGACATTCCAAGCTTCAAACCTCATTTTAAATGAAAGAAATAAAGAAGAATTGCATGCTTGTTATCTAAAATAAAAGCAAAGGTCACTACCAATATAGTTATTAGTATTACCATGTTGTGGAGGAGCAGAAAAGGAAATGATGTCTCCATGTTGGATTTTCAATTCAGGACTATTCTTTTTCAACCTCTCCCAATTAAGATACGTTCCATTTGTGCTATAACAATGCATAACACAATCAGAACTTAGAAATATTGAAATCCCAACAAAAGAAATGACAAACAGCACACTAACCTCATATCTTTTAAGAAAACAGATGCATAACAGTTGGACGACTGCTGCATATCTTCATCGATCACTCTCTTCCTATATATTCTGCAATGTTTTGCGCTAACTGCATTTGATTCAATTCGAAAACTCGTATCCTCTACTAATCGTCCAATGTAGTGCTCATCCGCAGTCAAAAGCATATTCATACCCTAGAAAAATGATCTTCTCATCAGTCCTTCACTTACATTATATATTACAATGTTAACGAATTTTAATTTCGGTTTAATCATTTAGACAATTCAAGCCTAAAAATACTTAAAAACGATGCCTTAGCATATGATGCAAATAAAAGGTTGAAGATTTAATGAAAATTTGAATTTTTACTACCAAAATAAAATTGAGGGGGGGGGGAATAGAAAGCATTTAGGGTTTAAAAAGACGGAAACCTGTTGACGTTTGCGGGCATTGTTAGAGATAGCGGTGAGAACGCCCCAAACGTTAGGATCATAGGTTGGAAGAGGTTGAGAGGAGATGTTGGCGGCGACTGAGACTATGAACTGTTTGGAACTCAACGGCAGCTTCGAAGGCGGAGAGTTGTCGGCTTGCTTGGGCTGTGCCGGAGCCGATGGGGGCACACTGTCTTTGCGACTTGGATTGGGCTTTGAAGAACTTGGGGTCTCTTGTTTTTCTTCTCCGTTTGTGGCCATTGTTGAGAGGCGGAGCAAAGTAAATTAAAATGGCGGGGAATTTGAAGCCCTAACTGCCTTTTATGGTACACTGGGATAGTTCTTATTGCG
>JAQSVH010185332.1:6046-18761 GCA_029448705.1 Adansonia digitata | reverse complement strand
AATAATAATAATAATAACCAAAATGAAAAGGCTATTACTCAAATTCAAATACACCAATAGAAATTAATACATAATAAAATCAATATACAGTCATTTGAATTTAATTACTTTTATCTAAATCATATAAAATTTACCATTATTAAATTCCTAAAATTTTTCCCTAATAAATTTATCTCTAAAAAAATTTCCCCTAAAAGAATTTCTTAAAATACTTCTCCAAAAAATTTCTCCTTAGATAAAAATAATAATAAAATGCCGCCCGTTCCAGCTCCTCCTCCTCGAGGTTTCCTCCCCAAAAAACCTAAATGTCCAAATCCTCTCCAAGCTTTTCTTTCTCATGTCTTCTTCAATTCTTCTCGGCTTCTTCTGTTCTGTTCTCTAACTCACTCTCATCTCCTCTCATCATCATTATTTCACTGACTAATTTCGGCTTAGACTCACAGCCTTCAAGTTTCAACCTGTAAGTTTTGCGCCCTCACTGTTCTTCTCTCTTGAGGTTGTTGATTCTGGATGTTCTTCTCTCATAAGATTGTTTGGATTTTGGATTTTAGAAGAAGAATTTTTTTTAATGTGTAACTGTGTAGCGCAAATAGCGGCCCCTTATTGGTGTGAAATTTTTTCACGCTGTTAGTTGAGCATTTAGCAGTTTCGGATGGTTCCGCTACCGCGAAATAGCGGCCGCGACACTTCTAAGCCACCGCTTTTTAAAACCCTAAATGCAATGGTCCGGACATTGTAAATGAGTTTCATTGGCTGAATTATCTGGTATTCTGGTAACAATTGTAGTTGCTGACAGAGAAGCTCCTTGGATCCGGGATGATACTGGCAACCCTTCCAATCGATGAAAGAGTGCACTGTACTGCATACCAAAGAAGAAATGAAAAATTAAAAAGTTATTTCAGCAAACTAAGGTATAAATTGGGTTATATGACATCGTGCAAGCAATAGAATTAATGCACTTGCCTTTCAAGAGAAACAAAGAACAAATACACTATTTGTAAGGATAACTTAGCATCTAAAGAACTTGGTCTGAATTTCAACGAAATTCTCTAGGAGTATTTAAAAAGCTTTACAATTTTCTTTCTTAACAGATTAATTTAATGCAAATTGAGGTTCAGTACGATTAACAAAGCGGCCTTTATATCTACTTTATACTTTGCATTCAGTATATACAAATTTAAGGGCATGTATCAGTAGCATAAAAAGAAAGTGAGCCGAAGAAATAACAGGCTGCTTTGTGCAGACAACCAAAAAGAAAAAAGACACATGGCCCAATTTATAGCCGGTAGAAGATCTTAGGCGGATGTAGTGCCTATATATTGAGTTGCTAGGATAAGCATGTTCTTCGTATCATCACGACATGGAGAATAGCAAAAAGCACCCATTTATGCTTGCAATGTATTTGTTGGCGACGTGCCTTCCGTAATCCTCACAGAGCAGAAAACACGCGTGAATTAAAAATTATTCTTCGTTTTGATGACAGAGCAGAAAACACGCGTGAATTAAAAATTATTCTTCGTTTTGATGAGGAACTGTCCTCTCAAATAGGACTCTTCCTTTTTGATGTAATGGGAGCAAAAAGTATGGGTTCTTGGCTCTGGATCATGGAAGGAAGACCATCAAATGAATCGCTCATCTAATCAGTCTTTGATGGCCACCATAAATGGCTAAAGCTTGGAGTCATCACTGATCACTTTAGGCTAGGCACAATCAAATGCTTATTGAAGCCGACATCTCGAGTTTTGAAACTCAAAACATTGATTTAGAGGTCTAGGTGGTCTAGAGATTTGATGGTTGAGTTTAGGAGTTGGTTACTCATAGGGAAGTATTAAAATCTCTATCGCGCCCGAAATCGATACGTTCTAGCTTTGTCTTAACTTGGTTTCGATTTCCTCAGTTTTAACTTATTATTTCGATATAATCCTTTTTTAATGCATAATTTGTACAAAATGATAAACTCGGATTTTAGAGAAAATTTTAATCCCATATGCGTCTCGAAAAAGTGGGAAACATAGAGATTTTTGATAAAATGAGCTTTGGATTTAATTTTAAAAACAAGGTACTTCATATCAAGCACTAAAAGGATATTGACACGAAGCATTGCCTTCATAATTTTTGAACATGATTTGAAAATTTGAATTCAAAAGAAACACCATAGAGAGAAACATGTTAGTAAGACAAAAATGAAATAATATTGCATAAAATAAAGCATACAAAAGAAGAAAGAGGGAAAGGGATGATTGAAATATATCTCGTAATTGTTATTAATTACCTAAAAATAGTCAAGTTGACAATTTTGAGATGTGTTCAGATTCATTGGTTGCTTGGGGTGTGAAAATCGGGTTATAACTTTGAAAAAGTATAGAGAGAATTTGGGAAAGGGAAAATTCAATTTTTTATGATTTTTGAAAAAATGGGATCAAAAAATTTAAATTGACAAAAATTGATGATTTCTTGACAAAAATGATATTTTAGGGTTTCTTAACAAAATCGATAATTTTTTATTTTTAAAGAAAGTGGGAGCTGATAAAAATGAAATTGATAAAATTGGAAAAAGTGTTCGTGCCTTGATCCAAACTTAGAGGTGGGTTGACACATATTTTTAGACTCAATATGGGTTGGTTGGACTTGTTTAAAGGCATCCGAATGCCTTGAAGTGGGAATTTTGAAAAATTGATTAATTTTGACTAATGCTGAAAACATGAGACATCATTGTGCTATCACCTTTTCTTATTTTATTCTAGACAAATCTTAAGGTTTTAGGAGTCAAGTGAGGTATAATTTGAAAGGTGATTCGATAATGATTAATTAAAAATATACCAAAAATTCCAAAAAATTGCTTTTTAAGAAGAGATAATTTTTGAAGTTGAGTCTAGTGCAAAAATCATAACTCCCTCATCCAGAATAATTCGAGAACAAATGAGACACCGTGGGAAAGGTAATTCAATGCCTTTTAAGGAAAAATATTAGATAATTCATGAAAAATTTTTTAAAGCTTAAAAGTAATTTTTCAAGTCATGATTTTTGGGGGTTTTTTAGTTTTCTCGGACTTCCAAAGACCAAACTTGAGCCTGGACATTTGAGTGTCTAGATAGAAAGGGTGAGTGGCAATGGCTTCATAAGCTCATTCATACAATCTTGGAGTAATTTGGGATGACGGAACAACCCATTAACCAAGTCACAAACTAAGGGACTCTAGGTAAAAAAACCAAGGCATAAATAACTTTGGATAATTTAAAAGGACATTTTATTTTTTTTAAAAGAACATTTAGCCTCATTAAACCTTGAATATAAACATGAAAGCGTAATTTTTCCCCAAGATTGGAAGACCAATAGAAAGAAAACTCTAAGTCCATGTTAATCTCTATTTATTGAAGTTAATGTGGCCTTAATTTGGGGTTTTAAAAAATGAATTTTTGACAAACAACAAACAAGAATTTTGACAAACATATGATGAATGAAATATGGCATTCATGGTAATAGATGGGGGAAGTATGCTTAAAAACATAAAAAATGACATTTAAACATGAAAATGATGACAAAAATACAAAGAAATGAGCATGAAGATGCATGAACATAATAGTGTCATGAATAACATCAAAAGTTATGCTATGCAAAATGGTGTAAACATGCTTAGATAAAGGGGAAAAGCTAGCTAGAATTTCAAGGCAATGTTAAAACATGCTTTCAAAATGAACCAAGCACATGAATATAGAAGAACATGGTAGAGAGGTCAACAAAACATTAAAAAAAATCCTAAGTCTACCACAAACAAGGCCACAAGATGCATGAAAAATCCTAAGATAAGGTCTTGGTTAGCATATTAAGGCTCACTACAATGATAAAAATGCAAAAACAAGCAAAAGAATGGAGAAAGGATAGGAAATATACCTATAAAGCTTTGAAAACCTTGATGGTAATGTTGAATAGAAAGGTCTTGGCACTTGTAGCTTACCTTTTTTTTTAATATTTTTTTCCTACGGATGAGAAAACGGTAATGCAAAGAAGGAGTTTGATGTTTGTACTATCAAAAGAAGGGAAATTGGAAAAGAGAAATGTGTAAAATAAAGGGTTTTAGGAGGGCTGAAAATATAGCTATTGGAATAGGTTTTTTTTATCAAGGGTGGATGCTAATATAAAATATGTGTGGAATCCTCTTTGGTTGAGCTCATACTGTATCTTATGTAGGATTTAATGTCAGCCATCAAAAACCTAGTAAAGATGGGTATTTAGGACATTTGGAGTATACCATATGGTAAGTCATTGTAGCAAAAGGCGATCTTTCAACATTTCATTGGTTGATGTACATCTTTGGTAGTAGTAAAAGGCCATGCATTAGCTCATAATATAAGCAAGGTCTGGCTTCCCCTAGTTAATCCACATTATAGCATGAAATGCTCTTATAACAGGCTCAATGGACCATTCAAAAATATTATGATCTAATGTTTACAGCCCAAAAATTATGTCTATAAGATTTTTAAGGAGTTATGTTTGAGACTGCATGATTTTTGTGCCTAAAATCATAATCAAATTTGTAATTCGATGTTATGGTGAAAAATGTGAAAAAGGCATGAATTAGGCCAAAATAGCCTTGGTGTATTAATACAATGTGTTTTGTATCAATACTTGGAACAAATTTTTCTAGATGTATTGATAAAATGAAGCTAGTGTCAATACTTGGAGCTTGCTATTGGTACCATCACTCTTTATATCGATACTGACTGGCCAACAATCAGATTTAAAGCTACGACATAACTTGGTGCTGATACCATAGGCCAAGTATCGATACACAACAACATGTTTCGATACCATGGTTCACTAACACTTTATCGATACATTAATGTGTTGTATTGACACAACATGTGAGATTTGGCTTTTTGCTTGCATGGAGGCCTTGTATTGATGCACTAAGGCTTTATATCGATATATATGAAAAAATGTTAATTTTACATACTTTTAGTTCCCTGGACACCTCACATTAGCTGGGAATGATGGATGATTGACCTGTGCTTGCTCAAATGACCTTAATGACACTTCAAATAATGACCTTTGATGCCTTTTTTTTAACATTTTTTTAATATGTTCCTTAAACATTTCAAACCTTACCCAAAAATGTTTTTCACCTGATAGTTATCCCTATTTATTTTTATTATTTCATTCTATTACCTTCCAATTAAATCTCGGGATGCCAAAAATTGGCCTAGACAAAATAGAGTGTCCTTGGTATTTATTTCTTATACTGAACTTTAGAAAAGCTTTTTAAAGTTTACTGAGATATTCATAAAAAAATTGCTTTAGGTTTTACATGTAAGGCAAAACCTACGAGATTGAGAAAAAAAATTAATAACATGAGTTAGAGGGAAAATTTTACAATCTAAAGTAGATTTGTGACATTCATGGGAGAAATCAGAACCATGCTAGTTCTTTTGTCATAAAATCAATTCAATTTTTGGATGTTTTAACTGAATTAGGAACTTCGGCTCTTCTTAGAAAAATAAATATGGCATATAGATAATGAGAAAAAAAAAGTAGGTTAATACTAGGATGAAGGAAAAAGACAAGACATTTCCTACACTAGGAGATTGATGAATGCCACTATTATCAGGTTTTTCATGATAAACATAATCCTAAAAATGATCCATTTTGTTTTGTCATAACTATAGAAGTTTCTGTTCAACAATGAGTTAACTTGCAATAATGTAAATTTATAAATTAACTTACAATTAATGTAAATTTATAAGTTACAATAATGTAAATTTATAAGTTAAAGCAGACACATTGAACATTGTTTTTCTCTCATGGAGCTGATAGGGGATGGGAAAAAGAGGCATTGCAACCAAAAATAGGAGCTGGATGTGATCATGGTGGATATGTAGAGAAAATAACTAAACATGAAATGGAAAGAAAAAACTAAAGATGAAAATAGAGAGCAAAAACTAAAGAAAGAATAGGAGAACACAAGCTTGCATGGAATTAACTCATGGTGTTATGAGCTTAAGGTTTTATTCCTATTTATAGTGCTTGTACATCACAAACAAACAAAAAAAATATTAAGGCCTATGACTATTCATATCATAAAGATATGACACATGACTAATTAAATCTAAGGATATGGCTTACGACAAATTAAATAATAAAAAGAAGGTGTAAGATATGTTAAATCTTAAATATATGATCTATGAAGATATGGCTTATGACTTGTCACTTCATGATAATTAAATCTAATTAAATTATGAAGATTACAAGTATATTCTAAGTGAAAAGACAAGTTAATAGCAAATCTAATCAATGTGTTGCTGAAAAAATGCCACTACACTCAATGCTTCCTTAGCATTTTTATTGGAAACACCAATTTTTTTTCTTAATGATTTAAACCTTGCCTTGGGTAAGGCTTTGGTTATAATATTTGCAAGCTACCAACTTCATTTCATTTCTAGTTTTAGCTTCTTGAACAAAATGATATGTGCTTGGTTCTTCCATAAAACATTAAATTTTTATTCATTGCCATGATTGACTGATTGTCACACATAATCTCAGTTGCTTCATTTTGAGTCAGGCCTAAATCTTTCAACAATTTCCTGATCCAAATTGCTTAATTCATATTGGTTGTAGTTGCAATATACTTAGCTTTTGTAGTTAATTGAGCCACTATTTCTTACTTCTTTGAATTCCATGCAAACTTATTTGAATCAAGTGTAAGCATATAGCTTGAATGCTTTTTATATCATTATAAGATCCTGTGTAGTCACTATTTGTATATCCCAATAACTTCATTTCAATTAACTTTTAAAATAAAACACCAAAATCAATTGTCCCCTAAATGTATCTTAGCACACTCTCTATTGTTCTAAGATAAGTTTTGCTTAGACAATGGATAAATCTGGAAAGCAAGCCAACTATAAACACTGGTCTGGTTGCTGTTAAATATAGCAAGGACCCAATTAGCCAATTGTAATTCATCTCATCAACCTTGGTAGAGTTGTCATCTTTGCGGAGCTTTTCAATTTGAGCTGATAAAGTGCAAACAGATTTATAGTTTTCCATGTTGAATTTTTTTAGCACGTATTTGGCATAATTTTGCTGAGAAATGAAAATTCTTTATTAAGATTTTAAAATCTCTATTCTAAGGAAGTAAGACATCTCTCCTAAGTCTATCATTTCAAACACTGTCATCATTAATCTTTGAATTGTTACACTAATTTAGAGTTGCTCTTTATGATAAGTAGGTCATCAACATATAAAGACAACCACCACATTGTTGTTGTCAATAACGTTAACATACAATGTAGCCTCACTGGGACTTTTCTTAAATCCCAAACTAAGCAAATGATCATCATTCTTGGAATACCAAGCTCTTAGAGCTTATTTTGTTCCATACAAGGCTTTCTTTAGTAAATAAACCTTATATTCATTTTTTTTAGCAATAAAACCTTTAGGTTGGTTAATAGAGATCTCATCTTGAATATAACCATTCAAAAAAGCAGATTTGATATCTAGTTGGAATATTTCTAACTTTTTTGCACTACTAAAGCTAATAACAGTCTTATGGTGTCTAGTTTTGCAATTGGAGTAAAAGTTTCTGAATAATTAATACCATACCATTGAGAGTAGCCTTCAGCAACTAGTCTACCATTGAGCTCATTGATAGAATGACTTGCATTAAACTTGGTTCTGAAAATCCATTTAACTCCAACAATGTTCTTGTTGCTAGGCTTGTCTACTAGTATCCAAGTCTAATTCTTTTCAATTATCTGAATATCCTCTTTCATGGTATCTTTATTTTGAATATTTGAAGACTTCATCAAAGTTAGCAGGTTCAAGAGTGGCAACCGCCTTTGGTAGATGTTAGTAAGTGGTCTGGTTCTTATTACTAGCTCATGGTTATGGTTTTATCATTAAACATGGATTATTCTATCTATTGATAGTCCAAATCTACTACTATTTGCTCAATAGATTCTTTTCATATTTTTCCCTCTCATGTTACATGTCCATTGAACTTCATTTCTACTTACAATCTCCTTGCTTGTAAGTGGATTGTAAACTTTATAGCCTTTAGTGATTGTAGCTTACGAAAATGCATATTTTTACTTTTTGATTAAGCTTGTCTCTTTTAATCTCAGGAATTGCACTTTACAAATGCTTCTAAAGACTTTAAGATGTTGAACCGATAGTTTGCTACCATACTAAGCCTTGTACGGAGTTATCCCCTTTAAGGCTTATATAGGCAGCTTATTAAGAAAGTAGATGGAATTGTTTGCCATTTCTGCCGAAATATTATTAGGAAGCTTTTTTCTTTTCAAATTAGAATGCATCTGGCAATTTCCATGATGGTTTTGGTTTCCCTTTCACTAACACCATTGTACTATGATGTGTAAGTTGTTGTCAACTAGTGCTTAATACGTGCAACTTTATAAAACTTATTAAATCTATTAGATGTGTACTTAGTGCCATTATCTTACATTAGGATTTTGATTTTGCAACTAGTTTGATTCTCAATTCATGCTTAAAAGCCCCAAACCACTGCTACTACTTCAAACTTATATTTCATGAAATATATTCAACACATCCTAGTAAAATTATCTATAAAAAAAATAAAGTATCTATAGCCATTCTAGGATAATGTTCTCATAGGCCCACAAACATTAGTGTGAATCAACTATAGCTTTTTAAAAGCTCTCCATACTTTGTTGATAGGGAAAATAGCTTACTATTTTTTTCAATTTAAAAATTTCATATACACCAACATAATAATCAATAGTAAGCATGTGTAACATGATCATTTTTATGCATATAATTTGTAATTGAAATGTTCCATCCTTTTATGCCGTAATGCAGATTCATCTACTAAACTAGTTTATGCAAATGAATTTTGCTTGTTGCTAATCTAAGGAGAAACATTTTCCTTTCATGCTAATAGTTAACAGTTTATAGCTTGTTAGATCATGAACGATGCATGTTCTATCTTTGAACATCAATGAATAATTCTTTTCTAGTAACCATCCTACGTTTAACAAATTTTGATCTATTTATGGTATGAATAAAATATCCTGAATGAGTTTCGTACCTGATAATGTTTTAATATTCATAAATCCTCTTATTTTGACCTTTTTTAAACTCACTATTTTTGATTTTGACTTTAGAAATGAATGTCCTATCAAGCTCCTTCAAATAGGTTAATGTCATATACCATATGATGAGTGCATCCATTGTCAATAAGCCATGCACTTAAGTGTTTTTTAGTAGCATAGCAAGAAATGATAAAAAAAATACTTATCTTGTTGCTTTGTGATATCTACAACTTTAGCTTATTGATCTTGTTACTACTAGTTTTTGTTCTTATAAACCTTTTTCTTGTGGCCAAGTTACTTACAGGACTTGCATTGTATATCAGGTATGGCCAACAATATTTTTCTAGATGTGATATTTTCTTATACGGTGAGCATAGGGAAATTTGCCTTTTTTCCACTATTTCCAAAATTCTTGTTTCTTTAATCTCTAGATTCTTTTATTCTTGCCCTTATTTTGTAGTTTTCTTTTTCTCCTTAATTGAAAATGTACTTTTTGTTTAATCTTCTTACCTAGTAGCTCTCTTTTGCTCTTGTGACTCGAGAACATTCATCAGTTTTACCAAAGAAATCTTAGTCAAGAATTTAGAGTCTTCAAATGAAGAAATTTTAGATTCAAACTTATTAGCTAAACTGCCAAGAGCTTTTTCTACAACTCTATTGTCTAGCATCTCCTCTTTAAGTAATCTATGCTTATTCACTATCTTCATGAGTCTTTCTTTGTACTCATTTAGAGTTTTAGACTTCCTTATTTTTAAGATTTTATATTCTCTCTTAAGATTGAGTAGTTGTGTTTGTCTATTTTGTTACTGCCTTGGAAATCCTCCTTGATCATGTCCTAAGCTTGTTTTGCTATCTCAAATGCCATAATTATAATGAAAATTTCATTAGAAACTAACGACTCAATACAGGCTTTGGCTTTATATCTCTTCCCTTTTCTTCATTGTAATTCTTCATTTAGGCCACTATTGGATTTCCTATAAGTAGGGTAATTCCTTTTTATTTTCAGCCACTTGCCAAGGATCAAAAGAACTTAGATACGTCTTCATTTTAATAGTCTATAACTGATAATTTTCACCAACGAAAATATGTGGTGGAGGACAAATAACTATTTAAAGTGATTTTTGGTTAACAAATGCTGATTGGTTTTTTGTCACTTAACTCCCAATAATTTAGGCCTTCTAAGACCATATAAAAGCTCTCGATACCAATTGATGGGTTTGTAGAGAAAAAACTAAACATGAAAATTGGAAAAAAAAAAAAGCTAAAGAGAGAATAAAAGAAAACAAGCTTCTATGGAATTATCTCATGGTGTTGTGAGCTTAAAGTTTCATTTCTATTTATAGTGCTTGGACATCACAAACAAACAAAAATGATATTAAAGCCTAAGATTAGTCATATCCCAAAGATATGACCTATGACTAGTTAAATCATAAGGATATGACCTAAGACAAATCAAATCATAAATATAAGTCCTAAGATATATTAAATCTTAAAGATATGACCTATAAATATATGGCTTATGATTTGTTACTTGAAAAAAATTGCAAAAATATTTCAAGTGAAAAGACAAGTCAATAGCAAACTTAGGAATCAAGGGGGATAAAGGAACGAGCTAGCATGAAATGACACTACACTCTGTAGGTCTTAAGAGCAAGGTTGAGAATCAAAGAGGATAAAGGAATGAGCTAGCATGAAATGGCACAAAGCTATAGTAATAGAGCCTGACTAATTGTTATCTTATTTCTCTCAATAGAGTTAAAAGCTATGCTTTTTGTAGATAATTTATTTTGTTTATGCCTTTATAAAACCATCTTAAGGCATCATTAGGGCTAAACATGCAAATGCAAATTTAATCCTTATCATTCGTAGCTAAGGTAAAGTGTTTAGGGAACCAAAGGAGACAAAATTCACATTTATAGAATATATTGTTGCATTGCCTTGGACTATCGATATAGTGGCTATCACATCACTAAGACTAAAAACCAAGTGATTTCATTAATACATTCGCCAAATGTATTAATACATTCATTGAATGTATCAATATATTCTAGTGTTTTATCGATATAAGGCTTAGTAGCAGCTAAAAGCGCTTTTTTGGACCAAAAGTATCAATACATGTTAAAATATACTAATACACTAGCTAAATGGATCGATAGATTCACAAATGTAGCGTATATATAAGCATTTTGGTTAAATGTATCAACATAATCCCTAATCATATTGATATATTTGGGCATTTTTACCTTATTCGTGGCATTTTTCTCCCAGTGCACTATTGATTTAAAACACGAGTTTAGTCATTTTTTTCCTCTAGAAGTCACATAAATTCATACCGGGCCTTATGAAATTTATTTTGGAGTTTTGGATTATTAACACAAGTTTTAAAGCCCATTAAGCTTGGAATGTGGGAGATTTCATCGAATAATATGATTAACTGAGCAGTAATGATGAACATTCATGAATATCAGCCACTATAATGCTCTCTTGGCCCCTAAGTCTTGGTGTCCTAGCCAATAGGAAATTGTAAGCACACTACATGATACCATGACTCATCATTTTGTGCAAGAAAAATACACAAAATAATTTCCCTTTAGGTCATTTTTGCTTAGCTTAAAAAACACTATAAAATAAAAAATTCTCATTTATCAATGAACCGTTTAGGAAATCATGCATTTCTTTGATGGTACCTGGTTTAATGTTGTTCTTATTAGTATTGTGATGACATTTTGGGAATAAAAATTTTTCCCTTTTTCTTTAGTAGTTTAAATAGCCCTTATTTTGATGTTATTTCTCATTCTAAATCATGATACATGCTTTATAACTATTCATCTAGCATCTCTTAATATTATTTAGATGGTTGTTTGCATTTTGAGCATGATTTACAATTAAATGTCCTTTGACGATGCTTGCTTCATGTCTTGGATGCTGAAGATTTTTGCCATGATGTCTAGTTTATCTTATGTTTGTAAAATGCTTGTTTAGTGTGCTTTGATTATGTGCCTTTATTGTTTTTTTAAAATAACCCCAAAGTTAGACTTTACATTTTCCCTAAATAATGGGATATTGTTGGTTTATTATTTTTAACATATTAATGTTTTAATCTAGCGTAAAATCAAGTATTTTATGTTTGAATTCAAGGCCTAATAAGGCTAAATAAAAATATGTTTTCCAACACTAAAATTTTTAG
Organism: Adansonia digitata; assembly: GCA_029448705.1. Lineage (NCBI taxonomy): Eukaryota > Viridiplantae > Streptophyta > Magnoliopsida > Malvales > Malvaceae > Adansonia > Adansonia digitata. Next base: position 6,506 of record JAQSVH010185332.1, on the reverse strand, counting down.
TTTACAAAATGATTGTTGAAATGCCTTCATATGGCCCATATGTTAGTGTAAGCATTACAAGCCAATGGTTATGGCCTGTAAGGCATTAGTATTTAGTGATTTCATGTCTTCATATGTTATATTTAATTAATGTTATAAAGGTATTTCTTTATCCATGAGATTTAGTTGTATAATTGTTATAAACATCTTATGTAGACAATGCTAATGAAATGCATTGGCTTTACGAGGGAATTGTAAAGAAGTACAATTATGAGTTGCTTATGCATTAAAGCTGTGTTTCCAAAAATCTTTCAGGTCATCTTATTGTCAAGAGGAGGCATTAACAATGCATAAAGACTAGCATATGCAAGCCTCCATGCATGTGATGCATGCAATAGATCATATAAATTAAAGTATAGAGATACTTTAGGACATCATATAGGTGCTTGTTATGGTAACAAGTTTACTGAACATGGCCTAT
>JAQSVH010185312.1:5450-17347 GCA_029448705.1 Adansonia digitata | reverse complement strand
ACTCAGATAGTTGAAAATTAAACATACTATCGCCTCTAGATCGAGTTGCAGAGATTCACTTTCCTTGATACTTTCGTCCATGGAAATTTAATGTCATTTACAACCTGCAAAGGTAATTACACAACAATAACACAATTGTATAACCAGCAATATACAGTTTGCTGCTATAACGCATTAATATTTAAGTCATGACAAAAATCAAAAGAACTGTGGATGATATGACTAAACTTACCTACCCTAAAACATAGCCCTTGAACTCTTCATCAACTTCTAATTGTTTTGTGACGATATGATCATCTCATTCGCTTATTCGAGACATTGCATGGTCTACGAATCATTCAGATGCACAACCCTATCCATGTAAAACATCTACAAAAATTGTAATATATTAGATGTACAATTATACCTTACTACGATAAAGTCATCTATTAAAATCAGTCAATTATAACTTGTGATACCTGAAGAAATAGTAGGCATCAGGTAATAAAAATTTTCCTTTTTGGTTCGGTGTACTTTCTAACACCATCAATTAGTTGCATCAATGTAAATCCACCCCAACTGTATGCATGAATTTGTAGTGGATCACAGATGGTCTTCACCAACTTTATATTAACCTCTAACCTACTACCAGACGCTAGGACAGTTTCTGTGACATACACAGCAAACAAACTTTCCTAATTATCTAAACCTATTACGCTGTGTAACAACTTCTCAACTTCATGCAATGACCTAAACTTCAACACTTTCTTGCACCAAGCCTTAATATTGGCCCTATCATTGAACGAATCTAGGTAACCTCTTGTCCCTTGCAAGGAAACAAAACACACTAGACCAAGATCGGTATCTCTCATTGGTAAGACATGGTTAGACCATCTCAACTCATAATTTAATGTGTCACATTGTTCAATTAGCCATGAACATAACTGGCGAAGCAAAATGGTAACTAGCAAATTTAAAAACCCTCCAAAACCTATCTCTCTAACTGCATTTTCCTTCATGATATCACCTACAACAATTGAACCTAGAAACCTAACCAACCTACCCATACAGGATTTAGTGGCTAATTTGCCATCGCCCTGCAAATTCAGCAAGAGTTTAATATATACATATCCTAATTAACAACCCATTATACCCTATGGTCTAGGGAAAACAATTTTACCTCCAAGGCATTTATTTTCTGCTCTGAATGCGTATTTCTATGAGTTCGATCCATTGTTGGTTAGCTTTTTCTTAAATCTGTAACAATTACCAGACTTACAAACCCTCACACATGTATATAGGTACATATATACCTTAAACTAGATACATAGCAACACAAGGCAACTTATATATATCATAGCTTGCCACTAACTTAAATATGCAATGGAACAAACAAATGTAGACAACTTGCTGACCAAGAACCAACAACCAAGGAATAAAGAGAATTACCTTAACTTTCTTCCTTTTTAGCCTTTACCTACTTCTTATCACTAATGGATGATAGAAAGAGATGAACAAGAGGCAACCAACGTATTTACAAGGGTTTTAGGAATGTAGATATTAATCAATTACTCCTTAATACAAGCAAAAAACTATATAGACTAACGTCCAATGTGCATATTTGAAGAAAAACAACCTCACTTATATGTACATAAAAGTATTATAGTATGTACATATTGCAGAAACAAGATGTACCAATTACAGCACATAATGTACAGATAACTCTAACTAACTATACATATGACTCTAACTAACTGTACATATGACTATAACTCAATGTACATGTTAATCAATTACTCCCGAAATAATTCAACATGATTATACGCTAGTTCTTTAAGCGATACTTGACAAAAACATGCGTGCTTACGTCTACTAATAGTTAAATGATATTCCAAAAATTAACAATCCAAAAAAATATTTGCAAAAGGCATCTGCACCTACTACATGATTACAGAATCACCTAATATAACAAGCAAATTTTACGGTGCAATTGAATTCATTGCTATTCTAGCTTAATAAAATGGCAAACTCGTTGACATGATATGAAAAGTTGACAACAAAACCTTAAAATTTAAACACAATGATACCCGAATCATGCATGTAAGACACCCGAAACCCTATCAATTAGATAACAATTGCATTATTTTACATTCTACACTAGACGTCATTACTTAAATCTTTCTACATTAATTTTCTTGCATGCCTAATTTTCGTTTCATCAACAGTATTAGGCAAAACTAAAAATGTTTCGGTTTTTACAACTCAATTGAACAAATAAGTCAGATTAACTACTTTGGAATTTTCCACATCCCTAAGCACACCCCTAAACAAATCTACTACCTTCATACATTCCTTTTCAATATTTGTCAATACAATATCCATAAAGCAGAGAATGAACATTTATAACCATAAATCGATTATTACAGACGAAAGTAAAATGAATATAGCTTAGGGTTCTTCGACTTTAGCATTTTCCAAACCAATGGAATTGGAAAGGAAATGTTTTACGAACCTATAAGGAAACAGAAAGATAGAATGACGAAGATGCAAAGAAAATAGGGGAGGGAAAAATGTGGAATTAATGGGTTTCTCTCAATTTCAATGGCCAAGGTTGATTTCCACAGCAAACAGATGACAAGAACAAGGGAAACGGGACGGGATGAAACCGAGAAGGAGATGAACAAGAGTCAGCTCAAGGCAGGGTAATTTAAAAGAGAGAAGAAGAAGATGAAGTCGGTTCAGAGGGGAGGAGGGGATTTCTAATGTTTTTAGAGTTAAAAGCCAATTAGGTAATTGCAACTTCTTTGTAAATAAATTTCTAATATTGCTATTTCCTTATACGTAAATAGTATTTACCATTAGCCAACAAGTAAAAAATTTTAAGTCCATTGGTGCAAAATCCAATTTTCCTAAGAAATACATTCGAAATGAAAAGCTGAAAAAAAAAACAATGCCCTAATCTGTAGGCACATCAAAAAGCTGAAGAGAACATTTCAACAAACCGGACAAAGTTTCAATGTTTTTGAGTAAAAAAGACAGCTCATGCCAAAGTGTTGAAAGCTTCCTTCCATATATAAGGAACCGACAATACATCAAATCCACAGCAAACTTTCCTTGACAATGCACCAATCAGCTGACTATTGCTGTCTCCAATTGCAGCCCCCCCCCCAACCCCCCACAGTACCCTTTGATTTGCCCTTCGGATTCAGCTCAATTACTTTTTTTTCTTAATGTAGCTATAAATCAAGATTCCATACGCATAATTTAGGGTTTGAAAGATAAGTTTTTTGAAAAATATTCTTATACCCTATTTTATGGAAAATAATTTTTAAAAAATAAACGTTTGGTTAATAGAAAATTATGTTATATTTCAAAAAATGCTTCATACTTGGATGCATGCCTCTAAAAAGGCATTAGGCATTCTGAGTGCAAAGGCAGATGAGAGCTTGATTACAAGATTCACCAATCGAGTAAAAATGAAAGTCAGTTTTAGTGATCCAACAATTCTTAATTAAAGAGTCATCACTTAACAAATAAAAAGTTGCTCTACGGAGAGCAATTTTGATCTTTCCTAAGAGCTAACAACATAACTCACCTAACTTTGCCCCGTGAACATCCACATAGGTGTCAATGTGGCATTTAAGGTTTCTTTCTTAAATTTCAACAAACGAATATATTTGAAATTTTTTTAAAAATATTAAAAATTCAAATATTAAATTTTAAAAAATTACAAATAAAAAAATATTATATAAAAGTCATCGATGTTCGATTCAATTTACTCAGTAGGTAATGTTGTGAACTATATGAGTGTATTTATGGCAATAACCTTCAAAATTTTGATGCATCCTACTTTCTTCTTCTTCTTAGTACTCTAAATTGTGCAAATTTTTACTATAATATGACTTCTTAGTATCGTGTTATATAATTTGTTCCACATGCAACTAATTGATTGCTTATGTCTCATATAAAATCTCACCATCTCATTTTTTCTTAAATTAAAAAAAAAAGAAAGAGTTTCAATTTTGACACTTATTTTGTTGTCAAATGATTAATTTCTAAATTTTAAAAATATCCATTAAAAACTTTGGATAAAATGGTTTCCAAATATGTAATTTTTTAAAAATTTAATTGATAAATATTTCAAATTATTTGAATTAAATTTAAATTTTTGATAAAAATCAAACCAAAAAGTGTGTATATATATATATATATGATTAAAAAAAAAGGTATTTGACATATAAAAGAAACCAAGAAACTAGATGAAATATAATATTTCATAAAAAAAAAAAAAAAACTTATACGACACATAATTTACATTATCCCTTCCCAACTTAATCATGCATAAATTAGTTTTTCTCAAAAATATTTATACTTATTTCTGTTAATAAATTGTTTTCCTGCTTAATAAATATACCTCAATTTTTTCCCTTTTTTTTTTTTATAATTTCTATTCCCTACTTGAGTTGCCAACAAATAATACGCAAGAGGTACGCTGCCGACAATTTGTACGGAGGGAGAGAAAGCAAAAAGTAGAGATGTCTACTTGCGCACTTTACAATTGGAAAAAGACATCTGTGTGGGATCTCATTTATTTAATAGGTCTGGTTAATCGAAGTTTATAAATATTATTGAAGAATTATTTAATTATTATTTAAATTTTTTATATTTATTTTTTTAATTTAAGAAAAATCAATTCCTTAATTGTATTTTTGTATAAAGGAAAACGTAATTTGGACATAAGAAAAAGGATTATAGATATTAGATCCTTAATTCTATTAATTTCATTTTTCTTTCCTTAAGTACCACCTTAACCAGTATATGTTGGCATTGATCTTCTCTTGTTTGGTTTGCTAGGTAGTTTTGGTTGTCCACATGATGTTGGAAAATATCAATTAGGGAAGAGTACAATAATTTCATGCCATTAACTCATGTTAATTTTGTTCAATGAAAAAGTGATATTTTTCTCTTTTTGGTGCTAATTTGTTAATTTAAAGAACTTTGATGGGGAATTCAAGACATCAAAGATATTTGTAGCTTGACATTAGACATTGAAAGGGGATTACTATATTAATGGGGATGATGACTAGATTTTCTTCATTAAAATAATGAAATTTCTTGTTTTTGGATAGATAAGAGTGGTTGAGCACTAAGCATCACAACCTCTAAAACTAGTGTTTGTTTTAAGAATTCTTTCAAAAATCTTTTTTATGTAATTAAATTTGAAGCAAAGTTATCATGACTTGTTGGTAACAAGCACCTTTCTAAAAATTTAATTGTTTTTTTCTTTATTAGTTTGATGAAAAGAAAAATGATCTTCGTTCATAGTGTTCCATACCAAGCTAGACGGACTAAGACCCGACAAAGATAGTGAAATAGAATATAAATAAAAATTATTAGACATGTTATGGGTTGTACTTTGGACATAGATTTTTAAATTCTAATTTGATAATATATTTTATTATTAAATAATTTATTTTATATACTTTTAAAAATATATGTAAAATGTCAAATGTAAAAAAAAATAAATTTAAATATTTTAATAATCAATTTAAATAAAATATGTTTAAAAGAGTTTCGATGGCGAGTTGAGTTGAGGTTTGAGTAAGTAATTTGAAGTTTTAATGAAGATCAATCAAACTTATATGAAAACTTTTAAATATTATATATATATATATATCATAGGATCATATTGGATCATTCTATTATTTTTAAAAGAACATGTCAAAACCTAATGGAATTGGTATTTGTTAACAGAGTAATTGTTTTATAAAATCATTTTTTTACTTGATAATATATTCATTTAATATTATCCTCATTTTTTTTCAGTTTAAAACATGGATCCAACCTAACTCAGGTGGGATTGGGGTAAAGATACTAATTTCGACACCCCTTTATCACTAAATCATGACAAATACAAAGTAGCTTAACATACAAAACAGGATTCATTTTAAAATCCCTAGCTACTAGTTACGTTGATTAATTTGTATAATCATAATAAATATAGAATAACTTATAGGATTGTTCGAAATAACTTACCAGATTGGATTCTTTTTGACATCCCTTAGCTATTAATTAGTTAGCCTAAGTCAATATAGATGCTTAATCAAGTTTGTTAGACCTTGTAACCACCCTAGCTATTTCACCTAAAGCTAATAGTCATTCTTTGTCTAGCAAGGAATCTTACTATAGCATTAATATAAGCGAAAATACTAATCATAGATATAAATAGGAATAACATGTAAACTTTTATCTTAAAATTGATGATGATAGATATTGAAAGAAATTTCACGTGATTTTACCTTCTTATTTACACGAAACAAAAGTTTGAATTAGGTGGGTGATCTTGTCAACAGGAATAAATAAAAAGAAAAGAAAAGAGTTTCATGTTTTTTTTTTCCTACTTCTCAAAATGGAATTAATTAAGTTTGTTAGTTAATCAACTACTTAAGGATGACAATAGATAGTAAACATCAGATATTTAATGCAATTAGACTTGATTGTATAATTTTCGTATTTGGATAAAAAAATTATTATCTGCAACAAGAACACGGATTCGATAGGAACCTTTAGATTTTCAAAATCCACATTGATTTTGATTTGGATACTATTGGATATCTGAGTCCTCTTTACTTATATGGATAACTGTTTCAAATATCTAAATTCAATCTATTTATATATTTAATTATTATTTAGTTTTTATATTTTTATTTAAAAATTTGATTTAATGAATTTAGGTATTCAATGAATATTATTATTTAAATTGGATGCGGATTCTAACAATAAAATAATTGGGTAGAAAGTGAATAATAAAGGAATTTAGACATCATGTAAATTTAAAAAACAAAATTGAGATTTCAATTTTGATATTTCAAAAATTACAAATATTGAATCCATTATATGCGTATCTCATACAATTACTTTAGTAAAAAGTTTGTCAAACTCCCAATTGATTTTAATTTTTTTTAACGAATTTTTGTGTTTGTAATTGTTTATGTTCAAAAGGAGAATGAAGGAAGTGATCACAAAGAGAAGAAATTCTTTCTTTCCTTTTTTTTTTTTTTTAAATTGGAAATAAGAGATTCAAACTCAATTCTCTAAGAATTGATATACGTATATATTAATCACCTCCAAATCAAATGCTTATATATAAAAAGGAACATTTCCTTAAATGTTACAATTTTAAGGTAAAAAAATAAATTATTATTCTATAATTAATTATAGAATATTAAGTGAAATTATCTTATATCTGTTAAGTTTTGAGTTCGTGTGACTTTGTATTTAAATAGAATCTCATCATTATAACTAATTGATTTTAGGTTAGATGTCTCTAAAATTTACGACATTCACAAAGGGCACTTTTAAAAACTCATGCATTCATCATACTTGCCCACACGTACACATTTATAGCAAAACTAAATCTGATAATTTATGTATTTATATCATATTTATAAATTTAATCGTATAATAATCGTGTGTAAAGTATTTTATATTTATATTAATTTAATAAGTTAATAATTAGTATATAAAGTTTAATAATTATATATTCACACTATTTTTTATTATATTTTAATTATTTTTTCATATTATATTTTATATTACTAGATCTAAGCGGAAAAACCTAGATAGCAAAACTTTTTTAGTGTGATATATAATAGTTTTCCCTTTATAAACAGGAGAATTGGGGAAAAGCAAGACAACAAGCTACCCAATTGCAGTTTGCAATTAGGAAATGGAATCACTTGGTTTGAGGAGTACCATCAAATACTTTCATGCCATTGCCACAACTGATATATATGGCAAAATCGGTCAAATCGTTGGCTCCACTAAGCATCTTCTTTTATATGCCTTTTTAAAAGCATTACAAATTAATCAAGTCTATTCTCCAATGTAAAGTTACATAGAGTACAATATCACATCTGTTTAGTGGGGGAAAAAAGCCACAAAATATATATATCATATCATTTTTTTATAAAAAGAAATCAAAGTTTTGAGATATAAAAAAATTACAAATACTGAAATTCGAATATCAAATTTATTAAATATTATTTTTTAAAATTTATTGTATAAATTAATCGGATTAAACTTAAAATCTATATATTACATCGCTTTTGGTTTAGAATATGTGTTAAATGCACTTAGTTTATCCACCAACATCCCTCTCTACTCTAGAAATGATAAATTAATATGTTCCTCCATCCAATTTGTTCCTTTTTTTTCTTTTTCCCAAAATGAATCTATTTTCTATTATTATTTTTTAAATAACAAATTTACTTAAAATTCCCAAAAAAAAAAAAAGAATTAAAAGTGTAGAACTTTTCAAGAATTAGTTCGGAAAAAGATTACTCTACCTGATGAATTAGGTCTAAACGCAAATTAACTTGCAAGTTTATAAAATCTATAAATTTTTGAATATTATTTTTGACCCTAAATCTATTTGCTTTAGTTGAGATAGATGAATGTGAATGCCTATAAACGAAGTCAAAATACCAAAGTGGGAATTGTAGATTAATAATGTCTTGCATTATTTTATTTTATTTTTAAATTGGGGTTTGACAATTATTTTGTTATATAGTTCTATACTATTATAAAACAATCTGATTATAATATTTATTATTACATTTAAATCTTACCAGGTGAAAAAAAGACCAATTTTTAAGGTGTTCTTTCATACATTTAAATCTATAAAACGAAGTCTTACACGGAATTATAGGGGAAGTGATGACCCCAAAAAGATTTAAGGTGTTCTTTCGTGTTAATGTTATTCAAATTTTTAATTTTTTAAAAATTTTGTATTCAATATTTATATATGATATATAATTAAATATTAATATATAAATATGATTTTTCATATATATAAAAATTAAAAAATATATATTTTTATTATACAAAAGTATTCACAAATCAGGATGTGACTCAAAAAGTGTTTTATTTTCATACTCAAGCTCAAGTTATGCTAAGCTAAGCCGATCCAAAAACCCATTTACTATTAAAAAATATCATAATTATATTTAAATAAAAATTTTTATTACTTAAATAAAAATTTAATTTAAACCGATCTAAATTATTAAAACTTGTATTCAAATTCAACTTAAAAAAATTTAGATTGTGCATCCATCTAACTATAAACAAATCTAACTTGTAAATAATTTATTTAAATTCGGAGTTTGGAGCCTCACATCTTCCCTCCTAGCACCTTCCACCGGAGGGGATAAGGACACTTTTGGGTCCTACGTCAGACCTTGTAGGTTTCTACATTTATCACATTATTAAAATTATATATAAAAATAAAAACAATTGAGTTATCCATTCATTATCTTTAAATTATTTCTTTCTTTTTGTTTCTTTCTTTCACTTAAGATAAAGATGGATATCTTGTTAGAATGACCTTCATGGAAACTGCCCCGGCATTTCTTTTTAATTACAATCCTGACCTATGAAATAAGAAAATTCATGTCAATTGAGATCATTATAGTTTATTTGAATTAAAAATTTAACTTATTTAATTCATGCAATCACTTTTAAAAAATAAAATTTAATAAATTTAAATTTTTAAATTATAACATTTATAAATTTTTTTTATATTTTCAAACTAGGACAATCTTCTAATTTAACCCAAGAGAATAGGGCCTAGGCCCCACAAGGAGGGCCCAAAAGTCATCCTATAGGTGAATTTATAAGATAGAAAAATTCACATAAATCCAATCTCATTATTTATTGTTTACATTATTATTTCCTTGTCTTTTACTTTTTTAAAACTTTTGCTGAATTATGTGACGCGGCCTAGAGCACCAAACACCAGTGCCCCTGAGACTTTCTTTTGCGTTGTAGATCTCCTCATGGCTTGGACCACCCGGTCGTCCTCCGCATTCGCCGTCAACGCTAATGGGATTTTGTCCTAACAATAAAAAGAAGTTTTTAAATTTTTAAATTTTTAAATTTTAAGTTTAAATTTTTTAAATTTAAATTTAAATTTACACATGAATTTGATTTAATTTTATATCAAATTAATTTTGTTATATGTTGATTTTTAATTAATTAATTTATCGGTTTGATTTAATTCATTGATTGCTTAAATGAAGTGCAATATTTTGTTATGATGATTGTTGATACTGTTTTTGCAAAAAGTCGACTACAGCCCTGTAACATAGACAGAGCCAAAGAGGTATCGAAGTTGATACTTCGGGATACTCTCCGATAATTAAGTTAGTTGGTAGACTTTTTATGTTAATATGATAAAGAAAGCTAAGAATGGAAAGGATCTGTCTTACCTTTGGGTTTGTTTACCTTTTTATAAGTGTTGCTGGAGGACATGGGATCAGATGATTTGATAGGAAGACAGCTAGCATCAAACTAGCTGTCAAGTTATGGTGCCTTATAGCTAGATCTATCAGTCGGCCGTCATTCAGGAGATGTCAGTCCTGATGTTATGCTACTATCGAGTGATCACATCGATGTTTCCTTATACTTTGACGATCGTAAGGACGTTTTGTCAGCCTTTTTGATTGTGGCAACTGTGTAGGGTGGCGATGAAATATTTAGTCGATCGCCCAAGTGGCATAACAATGATTAGTATTCGTATTAGGTACTCCATGAAAATTACTAAAATATCCATCAATGTCATTATAATTTTAAAATTTTGTGTAAATTTTTGTTTAATTTTATATTATATTTCTATAAAAATATATATGATATGCTTAATCAGTGTTTATAGACATTGGTTAAGGATGATTTATTTGCCATTTTAAAATTTAATACATTACTTTTACTAAATTAAAAAAAATATTACATTAATTATACTTTTCTTTTTCTATATATTATCTTAACTAGTGCTACTAACATTTCTCAACTATAAAACTTTTCATTTTATGCAAATTTTATTTCTGAATTCAAGAAATATAATTCATTAATTATATTAATTATATGTTTCTGTTTATCAATAAAAGGCCTAATCAAGAATAGTCTATCATTGCAAATTCTCTATAGCAAAGGATTATTAGAAAATTTTCTATGAAAGGAATATTTTTCTCAATTTGTTTGACTATTTTTAATAATAGTCAAACCCTAAAAGGTAATTATTAAAGAGATTGTGAAAATTTTATTTAATTTGTCTTAGATCCAAGAACACTAATGAAGTTGTAGTCAATTTCAAGCTAAGACTCTTATATTTCAAATAATAGTCCAATTAATTTACTAAAACTATATTACAATTTATTCATGAATAAATTCCAAGTCCAATTCCCCTACTTAAATAGGAACATATATTGTTTCTCCCAAAATCTTTGTCAGAAGAAATCCAATTTTACTAATTTTAGTTTTCAAGTCATTTTGAATCATAAATAATAGAATTATTCATTAATTTCATGTCAGCATATAATTTATTATTTAATAATGTCACATAATTATGTTATTTAAAAATCAACTATTTATTACTCGAATCATATATTAATACCTTTAAAGAAATATTTACGGTTTAATAATAGCAAGTGATGTGTAATAAATAATTAATATATTTTGCTAACGATCACACTCATTATAGTTACGAAATATAGTAATATCTTTACGCATTATATTCAAAAATACGAATAGAATTGTCAACTACTCAATTTACTTACTATAAATAATATACTAATTAATCTTAAAATATACCCAAACATTCATTAAATTTAAAATATAATTACATGACAATTTTGAATGTAATGAGATATATATACTGCATTAAAAATTAATGTGACTAGATATTAGTTTTCAACACAATGGAAGATTAATTCAAAAAAAAAGGACAGCATTAAACAAAATACCATGCCAAACACGTTTTTGAGAGACATTATAAATGGTTAACCTTTTCCACTTTCAACAACTATTTTTATATTAGATTGTTCACAGCTCATCATTAAGAAAAATAAAAGCCTGGATTAAAA
>JAQSVH010185282.1:6297-18775 GCA_029448705.1 Adansonia digitata | reverse complement strand
TTTTTCATACATGTTAATTATGAAAATAAAAAGCAATAATTGATGAAGATTATTAATGCAGCATCTTGCATGACGTTAATAACAATAATGCGTCGGCCTTTTCTGTGGTGCTTTGCTTTCCATCAATCAGTCTGATTCGTTTACTTCCTATCCAAGCAAACTAAAAATATTGCTAGATATAACACTCAAAATAGAATAAAAAAGCTTTTCTTCTTAGCTCAGACGCGGAGACTGAGATCAGCATTCCTCCTCCCAGTCCCTACGTCATAAATGAAAAATCATCCACACAGACATTCATGAGTCAGCACCCATTCTTGTCCGCAGATAAAGACGAGTAATAATTTTCAACTTAGTTTTTTTATGTCCTAAAGTTAAAGGTACCTCGACACGGACACAGACGTGGGCTCGGTACATTTTTGGTTCGGAGTCCTCTGATAATATATAATCCGAATAGTTTTATTTATGATCAAAATAAAAAATAATATTATAAATTTTAAATTTATTAAATATTATTTTATATTTAAAAAATAATTATACGAATTAATCGAGTTAATTTTTGAATTTTATATCTCACGGTCTCTGATACTAAGCTAATTTGATCTTTTTTTTTTTTTTTAATGCAGTTAGAGTTACTTTGAGACTTCCCTTAGACCTACTTTGTTTTTCAAAATAAAAAAAAAACCGTATTTTCCTGCCTCCATTTAAATTTTAATGTGTATATACAGTATTACAATCTGTGGAACTTTTCAATTGATAATTGCTTGAATAGCAGTTTTATTATAATTATTGGAGGATATTATGCTAAATTACCTTATGGTATAGGTCATATGCGAATTGAAGTTTCAATTTCAACATTTGGGCTCTTATGGTTTTAAGTTATGTATAGATGCTCTATACTTTTTCATTTATTTTTGTTACATTTTTTATTAATTGATTTTATAATGTATATAAAATTAATAAAGTGAGACAAAGATATAATTTTATAAGACAAAAGTGATAATTTTATAATTAATCTAGCAAACTTAGCATGGTCATACATATTTACATTTTCACTTCATTTTTCATTTTTTTTCTTTTAAAGTTCTTATAACATTTATAAAAATTTAAATCTTATTATAAAAAAAAAAAAATTAAATCCTTATGTTGATCGGTTTAAACATCTGCTTTGTAATTAATTACTCTTTCTAAACTTTTTCTAAACTCAAGTAATTCCCAAGTATCATTTAGAGAAAAGGAGACACAACTATTAACTCATAGGTCATAGCCTTAATTAATAGGATAATTTCTTTTAATATTTTTTTTAGAAAAGGGTAATGTGTTCTCCTATAAATGGTTAACAGCAAAAATTAGCTAAAGGAAAGGTGAAAAACAGATTTAACTACTTTATCATCATAAAAAAAAATTAAAAAAATATAAATTACCAAAAATTATTGGAAAAATGTGTACGATTAATGCATTTGATATCTTTTTTTGAAGTTGCTTGCAACAAAAGAATCAAGACTAAAGAGATGCAACAAAAAAAATCTAACTTCTGTGTATTTCACTTAGTTATACTCTCATAAAATAAGAGAAAAAGGGGTGAACAGTGAGTCTGTGTGAGTAAAAAATTAAAGTAAAGCTATAAGTTAATTTGTTGCCACTTAATTAAATTTATTTGCATTATAAAACAATTAACGAAAATAGTAATGGAAGTGGATGGAAGAGTAACAGAATACTTAACTCTACATATAACATAAACCACAAGCTTTCAAAATATTAAAGTTGAAATCACAAAGTCTCAATTCACACATGACCCATATCACAAGGTAGGTTAATATAATTTTCTATTATTATTATTATTATTACCAGTATTTTTATATTTTATTTGGCAAACCAATAAGCCAATATCTTCTGCTAAAAGGTTATTATTTTCTTCAATTAAACCTTTTAAACAGCCTTATCATGGCCTTCAAGCTAGTTTGAAAAAAAAATTGAGAAAATCAAAAATCTACACAAATCATATAATTTAGTTCGATTTTATTTTAAATTTATTAAATTTGGTTTCGTTTTAATGGAGATATTAATGATATATATTAGATTTTATTCGATTTTCGATTAATAAATTAAAAAATCATAATTATTCGAATCAAATCAAATTTTATTTTTATTTAATTTTTAATTTAATAGAAAATGCATTTACCGTATGTATAATTTATGAATGTTAAATGGTATAATGGAAGAAACAAATACTTTTCTAACTATAAGTAAATGAGTTCGCTTTTACTTCATCAAATGAAGTTTTCAATATTATAAATTGGATAAAAAATTCTTAAATATTTTATTTTTAATTCGTCAATCAAATAACCCATTTGTGACATGTGAAGTCTAAAACTTCGAATAGTAATACATACAATAACTTCTTTTAATATAATTGAAATTATGATTTAAGATTTATATTAAAATGTAACGTATGAATAATGTATATTAAAAATGTTCCATTTATTGTTCAAGATTATAATTTTACAATAATTTTTTATGTATTTAATTTGGAGTTATGATAAGTTTTGAAATAAAAAAATGGTTCTTAAATTTGATTAAAATTGAACCAATTTATTTAATTTAAAAAATTATATTGATACCAATTAACAAAAGCATAATACAACTTGAGCTCAATCAAAAGAATTGCAGTTATTTTTATATATTTTTATTAATCAATATTAAATTAAAAAAATTATTATTTAATTATATAGTTAAATAATTATAAAATTTTAATTAATGATATATTAAAAAGATATTAATTACATTCAAATACAGTAACAAATACCCTAAACGTACCATCCATTCCGTATCCGAACCCATTTATAGGTACTCCTAATTTTACTTGAACGAAAAATTAAGGTAGTGACCGTCGAATGTCCGTTTAATGACGTCCCAAGTGTCATTGTTATTGCTATTGGGCTTATAGCAACGTGGGCTTGGGCTATATATCAAATCCCAAACCCAAACATCGCTTTGTATAACTTCCATTTTTTTTTTTTTTTAATTAAACAACTCGCTTGACCTTTCTCGCCCGTGCCTTATTCTCTACGTAGCGCCTGCGTCTACCTCTGCCCTAAAACAAAAGCGAAAAAAAATCTCCTGCTCCGTTCGATCGCAGTCATGGCTACTCTAGACTCCGATGTCCCAATGGTACCCGTCGGCGAAGCTTCAAGCAGCAGCGCCCCTTCCTCTTCCAACAAGAAGCCCAAGCGCTTTGAGATCAAAAAGTGGAGTGCTGTTGCCCTTTGGGCTTGGGGTGGGTAACCCTAGCCCTAACCCTAATGATTTCCTCTCTCTCTCTCTCTCTCTCTATATATATATATATGTATATAATTTCTATTTGGAGAGGGAAAAAGAAAAAGAAAAGAAGTTATGTTGACGCTGATTTGGTTGATGGATGCAGATATTGTCGTGGATAATTGTGCAATTTGCAGGAATCACATCATGGATCTCTGTGAGTCTTTCCGTCTTGATTTTATTTATTTTTTTCAACAACTTCCTTTTTCGTTCTATGACTTGGTTCTTATTTTCCCTTGTTTTAGCAATTCAGATTGTTTACTTTAATTTGGTTGTTCAGGTATCGAATGCCAAGCCAACCAAGCCAGCGCCACCAGTGAGGAATGCACTGTTGCTTGGGGTATGTTTTTTTTTTCCTTTTCACTATTCCAAACCTTACGCTTACCTAATTATACTGTAATGTAGGGTGATGTCTTAGGTATGTTTCATTATTAATAAATTATTTTTTGTAAAGTAGAAGAGTGAGTGCTCTTGTCTGGGTGTAGAAGATAACAGATTATTAATAAGTTTTTAAGAAATCATCGCGAAGCTTTTTATATTTTTGTTGATAACATATCTAATAACTATAGCTTTTAAGATGCTAATGGTGATGTATCGATTAGATTCATGGGGGCTATCCAGTTTTGATTTTCTAATGCTTTGCCTTGGCCATCTGGTTACATAATTTTATAGGTTTTGCTTTAATCAGAGCTACTTAAGCAAATTGACTTGTTGGATGGTTTGCTTAATTGCATTTGATGCTTGTGCGCTTTTAGCAAAATGATATATTATTTTGTATCCAAAAGCTATCTGAATATGTTTCTCACTTTTGGTCTCGGCCAACCAGTCTGAACTATATTGGTTGCTCTGCTTTGGTGGTTATGTGTAGTTAGGCACAATGATTGATCCCTACCTTTTATTAGCATCAAAAGTGAATATAATTCCGTGAATACACTATGTGAAGTGCTGAAGAAATTATTTGTTAAATTGCTGTTGATTTTTGCTTGTTTGTTCTGTTGTTCTTAAATTCAGATATAGTTTTGAGAAACTATTGAAGCATGTTGATGAGAATATAAAAGATCAAGATTTTGTTTTGGCCTTGAGATTTTATGGCCTTACGTGTAACGATTGTTACCTAACTTACATATAAATGTGTGTATTGAAAAAGAATTTCTGAACTCTTATATTACTACGTTTTCTTTTAAAGGAGACACAAACTGTAATACCTGCACTCTGGCTTCAGCATGCTTGATTCAATATTTAATAGTTTTTTGTGTATGTAGGGGTCTGCAACCATGCATTTCACTTTCACTGTATAAGCCGATGGCTGAAGACTCGTCAAGTGTGTCCATTAGGTATGCTCTTTGCCACCTTGTCTCTTTTATCTCACTTGGATATTTTGCCCCATCCCAGTTTTTTCAAACTGCACAGTATTCATGTCTTTGTTGTTTTGCTTTTGTAGATAATAGTGAGTGGGAGTTCCAAAAGTATGGCCACTAGATCTTTTGGCTGTTGCCAGTTGCGCTGGTGGCGGAAGAAGGTTACACATTTCCTCAGCTTTCTTCGACCGAGTAGCTTTAATTTTTTTAGATAAACATTCGGCTATATTGATGGGGATCAGAATTTGATGTGCGCTGAGTGCAATATGCTAAATGTATGAGAATTATCCTTCTTGTGTTAATTTCTTCCTTTCTTTCTCTGGACATGGGTGCTGATGAATGTGATTTCATGTCAACATCGTTCATTGGCTAATCAGTTTGTTCATGACATAGAAACTTACTGCTAAATTTGTCTGCTTCGTTGCAACATAAATTAAAACCTTCCCCCAATGGTTTTACTTATACACCAACAATGTTGTGGGGGCTGAAGGGGTCTTCTAAAATTTATAGCCTTCGTGAAATTTCCTTATGTTTCAATCCTCGCTGTTCTGGTAAGGCGAGGAAAATATCCTCTTCGCTACATTGCTCTTTCCGTTGTTCTATTAAGGCAGATAGCCGATAGATCTCTTTCCGTTGTTCTATTAAGGCAAATAACTGATAGAATTTTTTTTTTTTTTAATTTTCGGTGCAATGAAGGAAAATAAATGATAGCAATTGATCCCAGATCAAATTTCTTCCAGAAAATAATATTAAGAAGGATATGGTTAGTTAATTGTCTCGAAATGAGTGTTTGGGCACTAATCCTTTCTGGTTGATCCGGGAAAGCCAGATTTCCATCAAACATTTCAAGTCCTAACGAGATAGTAACCAGCATAGGGTAACAAATCCCTGCAAGTTTATTCCATTAATTGCATCTAAGCCTTTGTTGCTGGTTCCTGTTCTGCTAGTTCGGTCTTCGCCGCGAAATTATTTAACCCCCCCCCCTCCCAACCAAAAAAAAAGGGGTTCAGAAACAAAGCAGGAAAAAGTTCGTCGCCTGAGGGATTCGAATTCTCGCGGGCATATCCCGTGTCCTTAGCAGGCACACCCCTCAGCCACTCGGCCGAAACGACGAACATATCTATGGGCATCAACTATTTATTTATTTATTTATATTCTGTTTTCGTTTTTTTGTTCTATAACCGTGCTTCGGCAATGACAGCAAGTATGTACACTTTTCATCGCAACCTACCAGCGCAAGTGGTAAGTAACTAAAAATTTGCCTTCCTTTTCATTCATCACGGCATCCTACGTATTCTTAGGGCCCATGGCATAGAGAGCTGTTATCTACGTCAACAAACAAACTCCGCATCATCCGTTTTTGAAGAGGAATGTCTTAATTAGTAGCTATTTTGTAAACTCCTAACTGTACCTTAATTTTCTCACTCGGCGATTGGCACGTGCCATAAATGATAGTTGGTGCCCTTTCTCCATGGTCCGTACGCATATTGGCGACTATATATTGATGGGCATTTCTTTGTTACCTTTACAGGATTCAGGAATCAGGCAGAGACAACTTCACTGTTCTTTTTATGCAGCTACGCAGTTTTTCTCTATGAAATGACCCATAATGATCTCTTTCCCCCATGTCAATTGGAACGTTACAATCTTTGTGGCTGATTTTACCCCTCGTTCCCTTGTTTAAGACATTCAATATTGTAATTGATAACTTTTATCATCACAAAGTATCGTACAAGAGTTAAATAAATGAATAAATAAAAGGAGCAGCAGCATATGTTCTTTAGTTTAAGATTAGGTGCCAAAAGTTAATTTAAATGAAGACAGCTTTCAACTACCAACGTTTTTGGTTGGGCTGGGCGACAGAAAAGCATCTGTCCATCCATGTACAAATCACTAGAAAACAAAGGGAAAACAGTGAGGGAACTCTCTGTTTCGTGCATCTATATCCTTCCCCAACTCCCAAGCCTCCACCCCTAGATTCACTCCCTTTGAGAAAACGCACACTCATTCAAGCCCAGGGATAAGCTTATTTTTTGAAAATATATATGTATAATATAATAGTAATATTCGCACTTTGAAATGCTCACTTTTCCTCCATTGTTGTTTCATCCTGTTATCGTATCTTCCCCCTCTCATTCATCCGACGCTCAAATCTTCATTTATAACATATGATTCCCATCAAATTAACTTTTAAGGGTTGCATTTATTATGATTTGAAACAAAACTGTCACAATAGCTGCTGCAACTTTCTTTGAATTTGTTTTTCTTAATTGCAAAAGAAGTAGTAATCAAGAAGAAATAGACGGACAAAAATCTAGGAACTACCCATTTAATCTTTAACAGAGGAAAACAGGCACACATAATACCAGGATTTTGCTGCATTTGGTTCAGCCCCAGTGCTCGTATAATCAGCAATGGCTTTTATGTCCCATTTCTCTTGATTGCAAACACTTCAGTTCTTCATTTGCGTTGGATGCAGCGTAATATGGACCACCTATTTCCCACCAAACTTAAATAACTAATTCAAAAAAGGATACCAGCCGTTGTTCTTGCAATTGTTTAAACATGCTTCTGCTTTTAGTTTAATATTAACTCTTAGAATTAAATTGTCAAGCTTTTGGATATTCAAAGAAATCAAGTATGTGTTTTAAGGTTGAATCATTAAGCAACTGTCCTCCTTTTACAACTAATTTTACACATTATTATTTCTTTTTTTGTGTTTCTTGGCAGTTTCTAGGGGAAGAAGTGGGTAACTCTTTCATTGTTTTATTTTATTTTATTTTTAATTTATACTTAATTTAGAGTATTAGTACTAATAAAAGACAACACACACACACACACACACACACACACTCTTTCTCTAATTTCTTAATTTGAGTTAGGATCTCCAACATTCTTTAGAACGAGAAGAGTCCAAAATGAGAGTTCTTTTATCAATATTTTATGACTTGCAAGTTAACGGTTCCATGACCACATTTGAAGTTTAATGGAAACGAGGGAGGGAAGGGAGTACCAAAGTCAAACTATATTTCATTAGCGGATACAACTTTCTTTGAGTCCTAATTCATCTATCCTCTGTTTAAAGGTCATCCGAAATCAACTCATTTTTTACTTTGTGGATTGTCCATGAATAGTTTACTCATGCAAGCATAAAATACATGGATAACATGATTAGAACCCTTTTCACTCATCATTCAAATAAATTCTTTTGTCATTTTACGTGATTATATATATATATATATTTATATAGTGAAAATGTGTTTAATTTTTTGGGAAACTTTCAAATTCATATTTCATCCCGCATTAATGTCTATCGACTAAATGTTCAGTTTGGATGATTACACTCAATCCATTACTTCTCTTTTCCTTCTTCTACCCAAGGTTTTTTGGCTTTTTCAACTGAGTGCCTAATCCTACCTACTATGGGAATTTCCAAAGCCTACCTTTTCAAAAATACAAATAAATAAATAGATAAATAAAATTATAAATTTTAAAATTTAAATCTCATATTCATCGAATATCATTTTTACAAATAATCACATAAATTAATTTGGTTAAATTAAAAATTTTTTGCCTACTTTATGATCAAAAGAAAAAGTAAAATTGTGATGTGGGCCACATTCGAGTCATTTCTTAAGGAAGGTTATCGTCTTATTGCCAATTCTTAACCTAACAAAAGCATGTATATAATCCCTGTTTACATCTTTTAACTTTAACTCTTCCATTTTCTCAATGTCCCTGGCTTCACATGTTCACCCATTGTTTCAAACTACGAATCAAAATAATGTTGACAGTAATTATTAAATCAATGATCTAAGATACCATTTTATTTTTGCTTTTTAAGTTAGTTTTAGAAGAGATTACAACAAATGCTTCCTCTTTTAGCGCTCATTTAAAGGAGCCTAGAGAAAACCAAGAAAGACAACATCTTTTGTACAAGCTGGCCAGTCAAAAAAGCCATAAAATAAAACCTCCACTTGCAAAACTAGTCACTTTTGACTGCTTGATAACAGATGATTGTTCTATTTTCAAGATCAGAGGAAGTAACAAATGTTTATGATAAGAGTCGGTGAAAGAAGCTAAAAAAAAGAGAGAGAAAGTAGAAAACGTGTGGGGATGGACATTATTGGGAAAAAAAAAAGGGGCGAAGAAAGCAGTGTGGGCATGCGGTTATTTGGACAGATTTTGTATTTCAGGTTACATGGGGGTTTTTGATGCCTCGATTGATGCGACGCCATTGTCAGCTGCAATGTTACTAGTAGGTCTCCTACAGTTCATCTATTGTGGCCCTCTAATCGCCATGACATGTTAAAATTTATTAACTTACCTGTATTTGCTGCTAGAATGGATCTGCGGAACGGGATGTGACCGATACCAACTAGCAATATGATAAATTTCCCAATCAAATCATTCATTAATACTCTCCTTCTAATTAACTTTGCAACCAACTTTTCATGTGGGTTTCAACTCGACTACACCTTGTATGGGCTACCCAATGGCCAATACCAAGTCTGTCATCAGTCCATTGCCATTAACACCGCACTCATTTTGCTTAAATTTTGCAGCCCCTGCCCCAACCCAAGGATCCCACAGCCCTTTCCCACCTACCGCTACACTGTCCCCCCCATTGCCCATGCCAGCATTTGATCATATAACATCGGTTTAAGAAGAGAGGTTACCCAGTTGATTCAGGGAATGGGATTGTGAAAGGAATGAAAAGCATGGGTCGAGAATTCTGGTGGTGGAAATAAATAAGAAATTAACAGACCTAAAGCTTTTTCTTTTTTTTTTTTTTATAGAAAAAACATCAATTTTCATGGACATGGACCAGAGCGAATAATAGTAGAAGATTCAACAGCCAACCTAATTAAGAGGGTTCAACATTTCCACAGCTGGTCTGGTCCTTTTGTTATTGATAAAAGATATAGCCAAATTATCTGTAAAACAATTTCAGTTAAGGGCGACAGGGATTGCATTAAGAACAACGACGAGATGGCATTGGGGTAAATCAAGATAAAGAATAAGCCCAATTACAAATCCAAGTTGGTTATAAATCCGACACCAGTCCAATGTTTCATTCTATCTTTCTTCTGACAGTCGCATCTTGTTTATAGCGACTGTCCCCTACCTTCATCCACTCTTACATATTTAGTAATAGTACTGCGCTTTACTAATAATCAAATCTTAACAGCTCTACCTTTCTCTGTAAGCCACAAGTATGGCCTCCGTTGCTTCTTCTACGTTCTTTCTCAGCTTCTTCTTCCTTGTTCTTTGTCTCACAGTCGCTGCCAAAAAAACTTACATTGTTCACATGAAAAATCAAGAGAAGCCGCTTTCTTTTGAAACTCACCATGATTGGTACAGTTCTAGCTTGCAATCTCTAACTGCCACCCCTGCTGACTCCATTCTCTATTCCTACACCACTGCATTCAATGGCTTTGCTGCTTCTCTCGATCCAGCACAAGTTGAATCTCTTAGCAAATCAGACTCTGTTCTGGGTGTTTATGAAGACACCATTTACCATCTCCACACTACACGGACACCGCAATTCCTCGGCCTTGACGCTGATTTCGGGCTATGGGCCGGATATAACACCCAGCAGCTGGAACAAGCTTCTCGGGATGTGATCGTTGGAGTTCTGGACACTGGAGTTTGGCCGGAATCTAAGAGCTTTGACGATTCCGACATGCCTGAGATTCCTTCTAAGTGGCGTGGAGAGTGTGAATCAGCTCCCGATTTTAGTCCCAAGCTTTGCAATAAGAAACTCATCGGCGCACGAAGCTTTTCCAAAGGTTACCATATGGCCACTGGTGGTAGGGGAGTTTTCAAGAAACTCAGAGAGCTCGAGTCCCCACGCGACAAAGATGGTCATGGGACCCACACCGCAAGCACCGCCGCTGGTTCTCACGTGGCCAACGCTAGCCTCCTCGGATATGCCAGCGGAACTGCCCGTGGGATGGCGACTCATGCCCGCGTCGCCACGTACAAGGTTTGCTGGGAAACTGGTTGCTTCGGATCCGACATTCTCGCTGGTATGGATCGTGCCATTCAAGACGGCGTCGACGTCCTCTCATTGTCCCTCGGCGGCGGATCTGCACCGTATTACCGCGACACTATCGCTATCGGAGCCTTCACAGCGATGGAGAAGGGCATCTTTGTCTCTTGCTCTGCTGGCAACAGCGGGCCCACTAAGGCCACCCTTGCCAACGTGGCACCTTGGATAATGACCGTTGGCGCCGGGACTTTAGATCGAGATTTCCCTGCTTACGCCGTTTTGGGAAACAAAATCCGATATAACGGCGTTTCCCTTTACAGCGGTCAAGGAATGGGAAAGAAACTGGTTGGTTTGGTTTACAACAAAGACAACAGTTCCAGTAATTTATGTTTACCCGGTTCACTCGACCCCGCTTTGGTACGCGGGAAGGTAGTCGTTTGCGACAGAGGAACAAACGCGCGTGTGGAAAAAGGAGCGGTTGTGCGAGACGCCGGCGGGGTGGGGATGATATTAGCAAACACCCCCGTTAGCGGTGAGGAACTGGTGGCTGACAGTCATTTATTGCCTGGCGTTGCGGTGGGGAGGAAAGTCGGCGACATAATTAGGGAATACGCACGATCCGACCCTAATCCGACGGCCGTGCTTGTTTTTGGTGGCACCGTTTTGAACGTGCGTCCTTCACCTGTTGTTGCGGCGTTTAGTTCTCGAGGGCCCAATATGGTGACGCCGCAGATCTTAAAGCCGGACGTGATTGGGCCAGGAGTCAATATTTTGGCTGCATGGTCAGAGGCTATTGGGCCAACTGGGTTGGTGAAGGACATGAGGAAGACTAAGTTCAATATTTTGTCGGGTACGTTATAACGGTTATATTCTTTGCCTGTTTTTAGTTAATTTTTATGACAGGTTTTTAACGTTGGACGCTTTTTTCTGGGAAAAATGTAGGAACATCCATGTCCTGCCCTCACATCAGTGGGCTAGCAGCATTGCTGAAGGCAGCTCATCCTGAATGGAGCCCAAGTGCGATGAAATCCGCTCTGATGACCACTGCCTACACCCAGGACAACACCAACTCCGCTCTCAGGGATGCCGCCGATGGTTCATTGTCTAACCCATGGGCTCATGGGGCTGGCCATGTTGACCCCCAGAAAGCTCTTTCTCCAGGCCTTGTGTATGATATCTCTACGGAAGAATACATAGCATTCTTGTGCTCGCTGGACTACACCATTGATCATGTCAAGACCATAGTCAAGCGCCCAAATGTTACTTGTTCCACAAAATTCAATGACCCTGCTGATCTCAATTACCCATCTTTCTCGGTCTTGTTTTGCGACAAAAAGGTTGTTCGATACACTCGTGAATTGACGAATGTAGGCTCTCCAAGGTCCATATACAAAGTGACAGTGAATGGCCCCTCAACGGTTGGGATCTCGGTTAGGCCCAGGACGCTCATCTTTAGGAGCGTAGGAGAGAAGAGGAGATATACGGTGACTTTTGCAGCTAAAAGAGGGACAAGCCCAATGGCTAGAACTGAATTCGGTTCAATAGTGTGGGGCAATGCCCAAAACCAAGTTAAAAGCCCAGTGTCCTTCTCATGGACATTATTATGACCCTTCTCGACATTTTATTTCTGGGGTTTTCCCCGTTAATGAGCCTCGCACAGCACAAGTTTGAACTAAAGTAAATCAGCGGAAAAGGCCATACTCCATGGAGTTAAGAGTCAAAGGTCCCGCCTTAAGGGTTGTTGTAATATTTGTTACTGAATAATCAATGGCATAAAAATGGTTCCTTCTTTGCTAACAGATTCCTCAAA
>JAQSVH010185272.1:0-18780 GCA_029448705.1 Adansonia digitata | reverse complement strand
AGTTAAAATTTTTTAATAATCATTAAATTTATGAGTAATTATGTCTAAGATTCATCAAATTTATGAGTAATTACGTAAAACATTAATCAGATTTAAGATCCGTATTGGTTTAACTTTTTTTTACAAGCCTATATTATGTACCAGCCGGTACAGTTATTTTCGATCGATACCACCGAAATAGACCGATAAAGACCGAAACCAAGACTGAAACGAAATCAACTATTATCGGTACCGTTATATATCCAAATCGATACGTACTAACCGGTACGGTACCGACAACTATGATCTCAATTTAAAAGGTCCATATTTTTCAAAGGCTTAATACTAAAAGACTTTTGAATTAGTACGCTTATTTAAATAAATCCTAATATTTATTCTTTGATTTTTACTCTTGAAAGCCCTTAAAGCCCTTAATTCTAATTGAAACTCATGGAAAAATCAATTAGAAATACGAGCTTTCATGGGTATCTATTGGCTTTTGAGCTTAAACTTAAGGACCTTGATAGCGATCTTCTTTAAGGAAAAAAAAAAAAAAACTGCTAAACTGACGTTAAATACCGTATCCATATATATTTTTTAAAATTTAGACATAGACAACGTACGAATATCGGGTAAATGGGAGACTCCAGATCACAAAATCTTCTACATCATGGTTTTGATGCAATAGCTAACGGTAATGTCAAAGTCTAACCATTCATTGCATTAGCTTTACCCGAGTGTCGTTGCAAGGTGTGTAGTTTTGGGACAATATTAAAGGATTAAAGGCAAGTTATTAGCCTGAGTGATTGCCTGATAAACCCATTGGGCGCCCTACCCAACTACCTACCCAATTCTAGCCCTCTTGGGCCCCATTTGCTAAGCCCATACTTTAAGAAAAATCAAGTTTAACCTATTAATTAATTAGTGCGAATTTGAGTATTTACAATTATCTGATTTTTTTTATAAATTTCGGTAATATTTATATTCAAATATTATTATTATTATTATTATTATTATTATTATTATCTATAGCGGATGCGAAGATAACTCTTCTATCTAGGTCCACATTAGTTAGAAAGATAACATATACAAATATCAGTGTCTGTTATCCAAATCCTTATATCACACAAATTTACTCTCTATGTAAGGATTGAAACTTGGCATACAAAATTTATCATTAGACACTTTACTAGGTGAACTAATCCTGAATTTTAAAATGACTTACCACTAAAATTAATTTATACAAAGTATAATGAGTTAAAAAAATGTTTTTCAAAATAAAATATTATATGGTGCACTAGCAGTGAAGTTTTTTAATTCCATGATTAAAATGTAGCCAAGTCTCATGTTTATTTGGGTTTTATTGTTTAAATATATATTAAAGACACAAAGTACTGTTTTAACTCGCTTATAAAATTAAAAAATTTCATTATTGATGTACTTGATAATTTTTTTTTAATAATACTAGATTATTAATAGTTTGCAAATGTAATGTTAATTGTCTCTCACTCGCTAATTGAAGGCATTTGTCTTCACGAGGCTTTCTAACTCTATTATGCTTAAGTCTAACCCATGGCCCACTTAATTAAATATTTGCTATTACTACTACTACTACCCCTTTACCTTTAGCTTTACGTTTAGATTTATCATTTATCATCCTCCTTGTCATAAATACTAATAGGAATAGATTTCTGTATCCTTTCCAAGTTTTTGAAAAGTTTTTGACTTGTCAGTTACGGCCTAATTTATCTAATTGATAAATTTACCTTCAATCCAATTATTTAAATTCTTGATTAAATGCGGGGAAAATCACCTCATTGAGTGTATCTTAATGGGGTGCAAACGTGCTGCCCCTCTAGTTGTAGATTGGAGGAAAAGGGTCTAATGAGTACTGGGCCCTAGTGGAAGGGTAATTCCCCTTTAACCCCTTTTACTTTGTTTTTTTTAATTTTTAATTTTATTAATTTTAATATAATTTTAATTATTATTTAGTATGTTAATTACATTAGATTTGAATTAATCTTGATTTTAATATAGCTAAAATTAAGCTTAATTCACTGGCGTTTAAATATTTTCAAGTAAATTTCTATGAATTATTTTAAAAATAACTTTAAAAAAAAAATACTAGAATATGTTTTAACTCCTTTAAGCACTAAAAAATATGTTCCTAATGTATACATTTGTATAAAACACTTTTAAAATACGTTTTATATGTTTTAAAGTCATAAAAATCCCCTTAAAGATGATTTTTTTATGAATGTATCAATACACTAGTTGTATGTATCGATATAATGTTTGATAGTAGCTAAATAACCTTGAAACCTTGAATTTACAGTTCATGTATTGATACAGCACTGTTCATGTATCAACACAGGATTATTCAATGGTGATATTTTGTACGAAGGAAGGCAATGTCTCATTACATAATACAATGCATTGTAACAAACTAGAGGGAATGAATGAGAATCATTCAAATGAAGTCTTCAACGACTCTATTCCTTATTAATCATGCTTAACGGCTATATTCATGATTAAAGCTATAAATAAACTTCTCCAACACCTTCAACAAGATGAAAAACCAAGAGAAAAAGCTCAGAGTCATATCTTTCATCATTTCAATTATTTTTTAAATGGTTCACATTTGTAAAGAATTAATTCTTCCTCTCTTTGTATTCTTCATTCTGTATCTTTAGAATTATCATCTCTTGAGCCAAAAATCTTGTAAACACCCAACTTTTAGAGGTTACATTTTGTTTACATCTAAATATTTGTAAAAAAGAGAGGTTTTTATTTAGCTATTGAAAAGTAAAAAAGGGTTTTATCTTAACCCTAGCTCTTTAATTTTTTTTGTATTATTCACTAACTTATTAGATTTCTCAATTTTATTTATGAAAGTTTTAATTTGCGAAAAGTTTTTGAGAAATCAATTTACCCATTCTTGATTTTAGTCACCTCTAAAAGGTTTAAAAATTGGTATTAGAGTTTGTGTCTTATTCTTATAGGTTAACATTCTTGAGCAAAGATCCATAAAAGACCAAGCAAAATGGCTAGCATTGATATTTTTGGTATGGGCTAAGAGGGACATTTAATCATGAGGTCTCCTCTCTTCAATGGTGAAGACTATGCTTATTGAAAGATGATGATAAGGTTATTTGTCTAAGTGAATGATTATCAAGTTTGAAAGATAATCATGAATGGCCAACTTATCCCAACCAAGATGATAGATGATTTATAAGTCCCCAAGAAGGAAAGTGAATTGGATAAGAAAGATAACAAGATGGCTTAACTAAATGCCAAAGCCATGCATACTTTCTTTTATGCATTAGGACCAAATAAGTACAATCGAGTGTCTCTATGTAATAGCATTAAAGAGATATGGGATAAGTTAGCTACCACACATGAAGAGACCATCAAGTCAAGGAGTCCAAGATAAGCATACTCACTCTTAGCTACAAAATGTTCAAGATGAAATCGAAAAAAAACATTAAAGATATATCCAATCGATTCATGGACATTGTCAACGGCTTAAAGGGTTTTTGGGAAGATGTATCTCAGCAAGGAGATGGTTAACAAAATGTTGAATAGCCTCCCTAAGTTAGGGGAAGCTAAGATGACTACAATTAACGAGTCAAAAGACTTTAACCTTCTTGCATTAGATGAACTTATTCAATCACTGTTCACATATGAATTGAAGATGAATCATGGAAAAAAACAACTGAGGAAAGTTGAAATTGTATTGAAGGCTTCTATAAGTGAGGAAGAAAAGGATAATGAGGATAGTAAAGATGTTGAGATGATCATTTTTGCCAAGAAATACAAGAAATTCATGAAAATGAATAAAAGCAATTCATTTCAAACAAAAAAGATTAACAAGGTGGTGTGTTACAATTGCAACGAACTGGGCCATGTCAAATCTAATTGTCCATTATTGAAGAAGAAGAAAAAGAAAGCATTTGTAGAAACTTCGGGTGTTACTGACTTTTTTTATGATGATGACTCCAAGGACTAGCAAATTGGCAACCTTTGCTTCATGGCTCTTGATAGTCTAAGGTAACCTCAAACTTTTTAAATTTAATTCATATACATTTAATGAGTTGCAAGATGCATTTGATGAACTTGCAAATTGAGTTTGAGGAAATAAACTCAAAATATAGAAAAATGATTTCAAAATTAAAAATTAAAAATGATATATTTTTGAAATAAAAAATTACGCTTGAAAATAAAAATAAAGATTTGAAAAATGATTTTAATGATTCCAAGCTAGGAATTGACATTTTAAAGAAAATTAATTTTGATTTAGAAAGAAAAATTGAAAGCTTAGAACAAGAAAAGAAAATCATTTTAAACAAGTTTTTCAAGCTAGTATGACCAAATGTGATCATTGCAAATATCATGGTCATATATCACATACTTGTCTTATTAAAAAAAGCACACAGCATAAATTGAGACAAGTATGGGTTCCTAAAGGGGCAACTAACTTGGTAACTAATTCTCAAGGACTCAAAGCTACTTAGGTATCAAAAACCAAGTGATTATTCTTGTAGGTGTATTAGAGCAATAAGGAGCAAAGCAATGGACTTAGATGTTCTAAACACATAAAATGGATGATGGGTAACCTCTAAGCATTTAACATATTGATTATAAATTTTGGTTACCTATTTATATTATATATATGTTTTTATATATAATGCTTTATAGAAAAATATTTTTTAATGAAATATTGTTTTGCTACAAAATGATTTTAGTGAAAATTCATGTTTTGCATCTTGAGTGTTTATGAGCTTAATTATGTATGCATTTGATGATTTGGTACATAATGATGACAATTTAAATTGATTTGTGAAATGATATTATGAAGCATGAACTTAAGCATGATTTATGCATAAAAGGTTGATTTTGATTAACTTCATGCTTTGAATTATTAAAAAGCTTTAATGCATGACTAAATTGTATGCATATCCTTAAGGGGAGCATTTAGAGCTTATTTATGATGTTATGAACATGCATTAACAAGTCTTTAAGTCTCTTTAATGCTTTATATTCAATTATGCTTGTATAAGACTTAATATGTTTGATTATGTTGTAAGTTCATTTTTTATGGTTTAAAAATAGTTTAGAATATATTGAACATGTTTGTAAACTTGTGCATACGTGGTTTGAACTAAAATTTCTTATTTCAAAAACTTTTAGTTACATATTGCTTGAACTTAAGTTGTCTATATGACTAAATATACAAAATCATTCAAAATTGATTTTGGTTTCAATTCAAACTTTTGATCATTGAAATGAGTTTTAAATGTTTGAAATCAAAGATTTGCATTAGAACATCAAATCATGGGTTTTGGAAAGCAAAATTGTAAGTTTTTCTAAGCATTTTTTGTAAAACTTAAAGCATGTATCGATACCTTGAGCCTTATATTGATACGGTGAAAAAATGGAAAAAACTTAGATTGTATCAATACACTGAATATTGTGTCGATACAACACTATTTGTATCGATGCATACTTATCCTGTATCCATACATATAATACGGTTTGGCCAAGTTCTTACTATTTTGGTTCAAAAATGAAAATTAGTCCTCATTTAAGTGTTTATGCTTAAAATGCTTCATTTTTATGATTCTTAAACATCATTGCACAGCTTATCAGATACTTGAATATCATATTTGAATAATTGATGAGTTTTTCACAAATTAAAATATATGACTAGCTTGATTAAACGCACATATTGCTTCGTGATGCTTGAAATATACAAAGTTTTCTATGCATCATTCTTTTTGTGTCTTAATAAACATATTTTCTTGCATAATGACAATCAGTAACATATATGTTTAATGATTTCCATTTATGAACATCTGGTGTATTTTATTTCAAAATCTCATTACACTTATTGGATTTTTTTTAAAAAATTTGACAAATTAATGAGTTTATTAAATATTTTTTAATATACAACAACTGACTCTTGGAACTACTAATGCTTATCTTTTGCAAAGTCTTTTAAAGTTTTTGCAAAGTTCATGGAGATAAAGTTTTTCTATGGGATGAATAATTACGTGAACAAAAGGAAGTAATCAAGTTTGCAACCTCATCAAATCAAGCCAAAATCATCTAAAAAGTGCTCAACAATTATAATCATGGACTTAATGTCAAAATCAGTATATCAATAAAGCTTGGCAATGTTGAGGTAATTACTAAAGTAATGCTATGCAACTTATATCTTTTAACATTAAGTTTAGTGACATGCATAATTAATTAATACTAGGTATCTTTTTATATCATGTATGCTTGAATTGTTTGCTTTACATAAATCTTTGAACATGACCTCGAGTTGAACATTTTTTATATCTCCTATTCTAACAATTGGTATCTTAGGCCTTAGCTGTGCCTTGACTCATGGATTGAAATGATTATATCTTTATTTATGTTCATTGATTGAATTATTGCTCAAAAGATCTTATTAACATATTATGAATGAGCAAATGATTTTTTAACTTATAAAAGTTTTCTATGATTTTCTTAAAAATTTTTAGCTTTTCATATGGTTACTTGAATGATTATGAATATTATGCATATGAATTAAAAATTCAACAATTGGTATGCATCTAGACAACAATATGATTAACCTTTTTAAAATCCTTTAACAATTGATTTGTCTTATTACTAATAATCTCAAATATGCTTAAATGCTACAAAAGAATACAAAAATTGCATGAACTACACATTAAGTATTAAATTCGTACATTTTCTCAACAATTGGTATATATGCTCTTAAATGATTCATGATTGGCACATTCTTTGAAATCTTGTTAGAATTAGTCACCTAGCTTTGAATTAATCTATCGTATCTTCTACTTTTTTGATATAACAAAAAAAATGAGAGAATTTTAGGGGTCATTTGCTTGTTTATGCTATATTTCTATATCTATGCTAGCAAATAGAAAGATTTCACATGTGCTTATATTAATTATATCTCATGAAATCTTTAATATCTTGTGTTGGTAATCTTCTAGCTAAATATGACCAAAAATCCATTGCCAAGTTTTTCAAAAACATTTTATAAAATATTTAAATTCTTAATAATGCCTTTACTTAGGGAAAGTTTTATTGAAAATCTTTAAATGATAAAAGGATAGTTTTATAAACAAATTCACCTTAAATTTTATTATATCAAAAATTGAGAGATTGTTAGATACATTAGCTTTGAATTAATCTCGATTTTGATATAACTAAAACTTAAGTTTCATTAGCTAAGTTAGTATATTTCTATAAATTATTTTGAAAATAACTTTGAAAAATACTATAACGTGTTTTAACTCCTTTAAGCACTAAAAAATGTGTTCCCAATGCATATATTTGTATAAAACATTTTTGATATAAGTTTTTTATGTTTTAAAGTTATGAAAAACCCCTTAAAGATGATTTTTATATAAATGTATCTATAAACTAGGTGTATGTAACGATACAATACTTAGCAGTAGCTAAATAACCTTGACACCTTAGTTTACTATTCACATATTGATATAACACTATTCAATACCGATACAGGATTGTTTAATGGTCATATTTTGTACGAATGAAGGCAATGTATGAAACACAACATAATATATCGATACAAATTGGAGAGAATGAATGAGAATCACTTAAATGAAGTCTCCAACGACTTTAGTCCTTCACTAATTATCCCAACGACTATATTCATGATCAAGGCTATTAATAACCTTGTCCAACACTTCCAACAAGATGAAAAACCAAGAGAAAAAACTTAGAGTTATATCTTTCATTATTTCAATTATTTTCTAAGTAGTTTACATTTTTATAGGATTAATTCTTCCTATCTTTGTATTATTGATTTTATATCTTTAGAATTATTATCTCTTGAGCCAAAAATCTTGTAACTTTAGAGGTTAAATTTTGTTTACACCCAAATCTTTATAAAAAGAAGAGGTTTTTACTTAGCCATTGAAAAGCATAAAAAGGTTCTATCTTAGCTACAAAAGGTAGAGAGTAGAGGTTGTTCTCTTAGCTTAGAAAATAAGGTGTGTAATGGTTATACCTTGTCTTTGAAAGATAGACAATTCAAGTTAGTGAATTCAAAAAACCCGAGGCAAGTTAAGCGAGGTAGAGGATGTAGGCAATTAAGGTCAAAAATCTTTAAATATTTGATTGTTTTTGTATTATTCACCAACTTGCACCGATCATTATTTAGCTTTCTTAATTTTATTTATCAAAGTTTTAATTTGCAGAAAGTTTTTAAGAAATCAATTCACCCCTCTTGATTTTATTCACCACTATAAGGTTTAACATAATAAATATAATTTTAATATATATTTTCTTATTTAATATAAATATAAATATAATTTTTAATAATTTATTTTTAATATAAATATAATTTTCATAATTTGTAGTTATTTAACATAAATGTTATTAGCTATTTAACATAAATGTTATTTTAATTTATATTTTCTTATTTAATATAAATATGATCTTAATAAATTTTAATTATTATTTGACAACAATATAGTTTATTTATATTTTATTATTTGATATAAATATAATTTTAATAATTTTTAATTATTTATTATATATACAAATATTTTAATTAAGCGTCCTTAAAGTCATTTTCTATTTTTATCTCATTGCCATTACTGTGATTGAATCCAAATATATATCTAATTACTGATTTTAATCTCATCGTTATAGTATTTAATTTTACAACCATCGTTATTTTTAATCTCACCAAGGCTAATCTCAGGTCCATTGCGATGGGCGGTGAGATTGGTTTCAATGAAATTAAAAATAACGATGACGGTGAGATTTAATACTGTAACAGTGAAATTAAAATTAAAAGTAAAAAAAGTGTTTAGATTCAAAAGTAATGAAGGTGGTGAGGTAAATCATGTTTAAAAAAAATGATAATTAAAGATATTAGATTAAAATGTACGTATATATATAAAAATAAATAATTAAAAATATTTATATTAAATATTAACATATATATTAAATGGAGAATTACTGTCTTCGCTGTCCAATACACCTCCGTTGAGGTGCAACACCAACGGGGGATAATCCCCCAGAAACCTGCTTTAGGTCTAACCGCGCCTGCAGCCTAGGTTGGGAAACAGCAGCGCAAATCAATTCATCATCGAGTCCATGGCATTCCTTTGATTAACGGCAACACCTTTAACTCCTCTCCACTGCCAGTGGGACCGAGCTACCTTCCCTACCCACTTTATCATTACCATGCGCTTCATTTTCATCCACACTATTCCCACGAAGCGCCTGCATCACCATAAATGCCAAGTTTAGCAGCACCATCTCAACCGGTGACACCCGTTCCACATCCAATGCATAATATCATATGGAGTCCTCAATTCATACTTCACATTTGCCAATATAACCAACCATCCAAATTAATCCTTGGGTGGAACCAAGGGGTTACTCAGATCCAACTCCGCACACGCTCTACCAAAATTTCCTCTTGAAGCATACACGGTATTCGAATCCACTTTCAAAGCCCTTCCAATTGTATTCCCAGTCGAAATCAAAGTCCTTTCATTATAGTATTTAACTGGTAGACCAAGAAAATGAACCCTTAGATGCTCAAACCCAGGGAGAGGCTCCTCCTATATTGATAGAAGAAGCAGTGCAGTTGATGTCGATCAGATGGGGAATGCCCTGCTTTTTGCTAATTCCTTCCTCTACAAATCAAATAGATATAAACTGTCTAACCATGCTTGAGAACTATTACAGGCAAATGATTCCTTTTGTGATATCAGAAAAAGGTGTAGAATAGCCGCCACAAATCTTCTGTGAGATGAGAACAACATGAACATGTGGTCCCTATTTTCAGCTGCAAGACCAAATAACAAAGATGTAGTGTCAGATACTGTAGAATTAGCCCAAGTAAAGATCCATTTCAACGTGGAGAGCAGCTTTGCTGTTCATTGAAATGGAGAGTGGCTTTGCTCTTCATCCAAGTTTAAACTAATATTCGAGAGAATTTGCAAAAGAATATTATATTTAAAGATGGTTTTGGGCCGACAAATAGTCCATTAAAAGTAGGTCAAACATTAGCTTTAACAATTAAGATATGAGCTCTTTTCAACTTGATCCTATTCATTTTTAATTATATAATATAATATGATATATTATATAATTTATATCATATAAAAATTAAATTTATAATATTATAATATAAATATTAAAAAATATGTTAAGTTATTTATGTTTAATGATTTAATAAAAGAAAAATATATAATTATTATAAATTAAATAAAAATAATATATTTTTAAATTTTTTACAAAAAAGTAATGTGAGATGACTTAAATAGATTTAAGTTATCTAATTATAAATATGATTGAGTTTAAAAAAAATTTGAGACTTATATTTTAAATCATACATATATATATTTATATCGCGTTTGCAGGGAATTAGATGAAAGTGGAATAATATTGCTTTCATTAAGTTCTTCATTTTCTTGATGGCATTTGATGTTAATGTTTTATAAAATTTTTTGGACGCAAAATTATATATAATGGACGAGACTTTTGAATTTTTTTTTCTCAAGTGGAACATGTTTAGTTTTGGAGGAGATTTTGATGTCTAGACTTGTTTAAGATAGGGTTAGACTTTGGACATAGTTTTTTTTTTTTAATTTGGATTGATTCGTTTTGGTTCAAATTACTATTTAATAATAAAATTTTAATATAAATTTAATTATAAAAAAGTAAATACTAGTATAAAAATAATTTTTAATATTTTATTATTTTTTAAACAATGATTCAAACTTTTAGGTCGGTCGATTTAGAATTGACTAAGAAAGTTAAAAAAAATTTATGATCGTAGTCCAATTTACGTACACCTCTAAGTCTGGACCTAGCTCACAAAAATATTTTATTATTAAATAATTATTTTTAGTTTTAATTTTAAAATATATTTAAAATTAAAATCTTAATATAAAAATATCTTTATAATAAATTTAAATTTAAACAGGTAATAATCTTTCAAAATTGCTTTAGATAATTTTTTTTAAAGTGTTAAACTTGAAGGTACTGACTAAATATATTTTGTTATGTGGATGGCTTATTATAACACATAAGCCAAATTAAATACAATTATTTACTCGTTAAATTTCAATTTTAAAAATATAATTGGTTTATATACTGCGCGATATATAAATTAGTTTAATTTTTTTTTATAAATATATGGAATACCTTTATATAACCATTTACATATTGAAGATATCTATAATACATATAATATAAAGAAGATATTAAATCATAGTAAGTTTTTTTTTTTATTAATTTCGAACTTTTAAGAACAAAATTGAAATCATTAAGTTATACTTCAAAGATATATGAATGACTTATCAACTCTTTAATTTTTTTTTCACTTTTGCATCTTTATTCTCCTGCGAATAACTATTAGAGGACCTTAATTAAATAATTATGATATTCATATGAAGTTATTTATTGTGAAAAATGATAGAGTCTCATTTTTCATTTGAAACAATTGATCCGTTATATAATCTTAAACTGAATTAGCTTTTCCAACAAGTACAAATAGTGCATTGCCAGTTTCATTGATACATTAACAATCAACTTTACTATTAGACCTTAAGGTGAATGAATCAAGAGGCAGTGAATTGATTTATTAAAATTTTCAATCAATAAAGACTTTAAAAATTGAAATTGATAAATTCTAACAAAGAACTTGAATTTGAAAGTTAGTGAATAAATTAAAGAAGTAAAGAGAATGGATAAAAGATCAAGCATAATCAACTTATAAAGCCTCAGCACTTGTGCCTACATCCTTTCTCTTGGCCTCACTTGTTAAAGAGTTCATAATTTACTATCTTGAATTGATACTTTTCAAGGCTGAGATATAACCTTTACACTCTTTATCTTTTAAAAGCTTAGATAACAACCTTTTTTCCCTATCTTTTGAATACTAAGATAGAACCCCCTTTACTTTCCAAAGCTAAGTAGAAATCTCTTTTTTTTTTTTACAAAGAAGATTTGTATAAACAAAGGGTACCTCTAAAGGCTAGGTATTTGCAAAGATAAAGCTTTGAGAAGAAGAATTCTAATGATAGAATTAAAAAATGAATACAATAAAGACAAAAAGAATTAATCCTAGACGAAAAAAGAACTATTTATAAGCATTAAAGGATATGCCTTCAATCTTTCTCTCTTGATGTCTTTTATTAATAGAGGTATTGGAGAAGCCTATTTCTAAACCAAAGTGGTTTGTGGTCGTTGGGAATTAATTAGGATGGATTGGAGCCATTGGGTGCTTCATAAACGAGCATTCTTATTTTTCCTTATGTTAAGGTATTGATACCTTTACCAAAGGTATCAATACATTGTCCTAAAAACCCTTGAAATATGATTGTTAGGGAACAAGGTATCGATATAGTGAACTTAGGTATCAACACTTGACCAAAAGGTATCAATAGAAAAGGCTTTGTATCAATACATTTTTCATTTTCAAAGAACATTAGCTACTGCCATGGACATGTATCGATACTTTGCTTAGGAAAACCTTAAAAAGTGTTTTGCTTGGCTTTAAAAAGATTTTAACATATCTCAGAAATATTTTATGCACAAATATGAATTAAGAACACCATTTTTTAGATGACTAAGAAGTCAAAACATTTGAATATTTTCCAACATATTTTCAAATTGATTTACGAAAAAAATACAAAATTGAAAACATTTACACACAAGCTAATTAAGCTTAAGCTTTTATTATGTCAAAACCAAAAACAATTCAAAGCTAATATAGCTAACATATACCTATGATGATATCCAAATAATAAATCAAACATAATTTAAGTTGAATGATAACAAAAAGAAGTATCCATAAAATAATTTTAAGAATTTTACTTTTTTAAAGAACATATTCATAATTTTCTTAAACTACACAAAATGATTATGACTTTTAATAATATTTTACAACTGGAAGTCAGATTTGACATACACAATCCTTGCTAACATAATCAACTTTTATTACTTTTTGCATGCAACATACATGACAAGATAATGTCATCCATAAATTGTGTCAACTATCACCATAGGTAACAATTTTGTCCTATATGAAAATCATACTTTGGAAAAAAAATATATTTTAAATTCATTAACTCGATAAATTAAAGTTTGAAGATTTTCCTTAAAGAAAATACGTTGCTGGTAATCCTAGAGCTCAACTTTTCTTAAGGAAATAAGTTCAACTTTAAAAGAAAAATAAAAACCACCAATGAAAGTCTCGAATGTTACCACCAAAAGCTTAACTATGGGAAATTCTAGATATTTACAAAAGTCTCGAATGTGTAAAATGTTTTTTCAGCTATTTACAAAATCATATCCCAAATGTAAGATGTTTATTGTTCAGATTAGTTTAAGATGGTTTACAATAAAAATTAAAATAATTGAAATAAACATACATGGTGTAATAGAAAGACCAAATAGTGATCGCGGATCATCATACAAACCTTTGATTGATTAATCATAGTTTCCATTTGGTTCTTATACACTGAGCCTAATTGTCGCAAACCAAAGCTGTCTAAGCATCTAGCTCATAACTGTGATCAACATAAGTGGTTCAGAAAACCTTTGTAAGGTTGAGACTTTATTTTGCCAAGCACCATACTAGAGGCTTAAGTTTCAAAAACCTTTCCTTGGCAATGAATCTACATATCGAAATCTCAAGGAGGAGAAGAGAAATGATTCCTCTTCGGATCTGCAAGAAGGTGGCGCTAAACTTCCAAGGTGTTGCAACTTTTCTCTCTAGGGAAGATGAAATGGCACCTAGGTCTCTTTGGAATACTAAGGAACAGCTAAAGTAAGGTTTAAATAGCCAAGGTAAAACTGTTCCCAACTTTAAGTCCCTCATTTTGAACTATTTAAAAAACTCTTATTTAACTTTTACTCTTTAGTAATTTAGCTCAGTCTCAATTTAATTCCATAAAATCATCTTATGTGTATGATCCATTAAGCCCTCATCTTATTGGCAATAAATATAAATTATTCGATTAATAATGTTTATATTTATGGACTAATATTGACATCAAGCTGTAGACATCTGATTTCGTCAAAGTCTTTTTTTTTGTAGTCCAAAATATCCAAGATTAAGAATATAGTGGCTTCCAGTTGGAAGGTTGACTTCCTCCAGGAAGATTCAACATTTTCAAGATCAATTTAGTCATACCTAAATAGTTGCGTATACACGTTATAGAAAAAGTGTCATTTTAAGGGTTGATCTCGGATATAAATGATATATTTTCAAGAGAAAAATTAGTTTTTAAATATTTTTTGACAAATTTTGAAAAATATCTTTGCGAACAGTATCATTGTGAAATTTCTGATTTCTCTGAATTTTTTTAGATACTTTTGTAAATTTTGGAAAGTTAACTGTCGTATATTTTACCAATACCCGTATAGTATTTATGCCGATACTAATCTCAAAAATAAAAAATATTAAAGGAAAAATCTATATTAACATTTTATATCACGAGGTATCATTATCAATTTTATCAATTAATTTTTGAATTTACCGTAGTACCATGAGTATCATACTTGAAAAAATTTTTAGGTAGAATTTTTTTTTCGAATTTTAAGTTTTCATCTTTATTATTTTTATAAATTAATATCTTTATTAATGTGTTGAATAAAATTCATTTTGTAAAATTTGCATATTTTAATGACTTTTCTTGGTTCCAAAATATGAAGTTTTCTACTCCATAAATTTTTTTCGGTAGGATTTTTTCGAGTTTATATTTTAAAATTCTTC
Source organism: Adansonia digitata (assembly GCA_029448705.1). NCBI lineage: Eukaryota > Viridiplantae > Streptophyta > Magnoliopsida > Malvales > Malvaceae > Adansonia > Adansonia digitata. The sequence goes on along the minus strand of JAQSVH010185272.1, from coordinate 4,010 downwards.
AAATATTTTCATTAAATTGATATTAAATCAGTTTTTAAAAATTTAATTTATTTTATGAGTTTTGAATTTTTTTTAATATCAATTTTCTTCAATAAGGTTTTTCTTGTAAAATTTTACAAGTTTAAAATTTTTAATTGCCTTTTTCTTACACATAAAATTTCTAAAAAAATTTCCTCTAAATCTTTTTATTTTTTATATTATTTTTATTTTTATTTTTGGTCAAATTTCCTTAATGGGCTTAAAACTTTCAAATTTTGTAAATGAGCCCAATAAACCAAATAATTTCTCAACAAGCCCAATAATCTTGCCAAGTCCATTTTGATTTTTTCCAAGCCCATATCATTTTTTATGAGCCTAATAAGTTTATTTGTGATTATTCCATTAATTTTTGAAAAGACCTAATTTGACCTATTTTAATTGTATGACAAGGCCTAAGAATGCTTTCTCTCTCCAAATTTTTATTAATTCTTTTTGACTTAATTTTTCATACGAATATTTAGTGGGGTTTTTTTTTACATGTTTAAATTCATAAATAAATTTATTAATTCATAACTTCTATTTTCTTACAATTTAGTATTTCTAATCCATTTTTTCCTGAAATTTGTAATTATGACTATTTTTTTCACATATGCTATTCTTAATACTTTCTTTATTTTTGTTTTAATTGTGTATTTTAGAGATTTAGTTACATTAATTAATTTGGTTGGAATTTAATTTTTCTTTAACTAATTTAGTTACATTTTAACTATATATTAAACTAATATAATTTTAATCATCATAAAACCTAGGTTTAGCCTACAATGGGCTTTTTGCCTAAAATGGGGTGAATTAATTAAGGCTTATTATGATTTAAAAATGCTATATATTTAATTGATAAATAAATTAACCAAAAAAAATAGAAAAAAAATTTAAAAGGGAATTATGTAAAACACCTTAGAAACCATTCGGCTAAGGGGTTTTCTGGCACCCATGTCTGAATTCCATCCTCTATTTGTTTCTTTGTTTTGGGTGTTTTAGCTTTCTTTATGGAAAAAACGCTAAGAAACACCAAATTTCTTAGTTTTTCAAGCTTTTTAAGGTATAAACACTTGAATTTTTTTTTTCTAGTTTTTGTTCATTTTATTCATTTCCTTTTCTTTTAATAATCTAAGATCATGTTTAAGCTCATGGATTTTAATCCATATTGAAAGGTTAAACATGATGGCTACGAAAAATTTTCTATACTTTGTTGTTATGTTTAATTTTTTTTAATTATAGCTTGATTTTTTTATGAAATATGTTGTTATTGATCTGTATTGATTTTGCTATATATATATGTCTATGTTTACATTATTTTTCTAAATATTTTCATTTTATATGTTGATAAATATCTTTATATATTTGTTTTTTATGATTTTATTTTTGTATTTAAGTTTAATGATGTTTATTTATGTTTATATTCATGATGTTGTGTTGAAAAATTTTGATATATATTTGTCTTTGGTCTTGGTCAAATTTCATGGAGGATATGATTTAATTTATATTGTTATTTTTATTATGATTTTCATTATTTTGTGATTTTTTAGAATTCATAAGACTAAAAAAATAATTTTTCAAAAGCTTTGGATAAATAATCCCAAACTTGATTTATGTATATAAGTATGATTTGGTGAAATTTTGGTGTTGTTTTCTAATATTAGAAATCTAGGAACTAATTTGTAAAAAGAAAAAGTATTTTTAGGACTTTTAAGAGTGGCCGAAAACTTGATTTATATCTATGGATGTGTTTTATGCATTTTTATTATGTTAAAATACGTTTTTTAGACTTTAGGGGCCTTTTCATGATTGCAGAAACTTTAGGAACTAATTTGCATAAAATGGAAAAAAATTATTTCAGGGCCATGGGTGCTTGGCCAAATATATATTGTAACTTTTGGTGTGATTTCGATGATTTGTGATATTTTGATGTTTATTTATGATTTTCTCTAGTGTAGGGACTAAATTAAAAAAATGGAAAAGTTTTAAGTTCATTAGGAAAAACCTTCCATTTAGGATACTTTGGTCATTTTGGAATATTTCTAATATTCCTCCAATCCTTCAGAGAGGTGTAAAAAATATTAAAACTTTTCATATTCTTTCGATTTTTCATTAAGATACAAAATGCAATTTTCAAAACTTTAGAGGCTTAATTGTAATTCTTGCATTTTAGGTCACCTTTGATACTTTAGTTTTCCATTTACGGTGAAATGATCATTTCCAATCATTTTAGAGTCCTTAGGATTACCAGGATGCTTTCAAGATAAAGGTAATCCCTAAGGGCCTTTTAGTAATTTTATAGAATTTATATAATCACGAAGATTCTTACTTAACAAAGGTGTGCATTAGGGTTAGGTTCACATTTATGACCATTTTTAGTCTTTTAGGTTTGCCAGGATACTTTCACATCGAAGGTATATCCCAAGGGCATTTGATAATTTTACATTAAAACCAAGTCTTCTAGAGTTATTAAGGTACTTTCATGTCGAAGGCACTTTAAAGGATATTTTGCTCTTATCGACTATATTCAAATTCTTAGAGTCAAGTTTAGTACCTTCCGTCAAAACCGAGTCTTAGGGTGAATTTTATTATTATTAGTATTATTAATAAAATCAAAATATTTGCAAATTAAATCAATGTCTCCAAGTTAAAATCGTACTTAGAATTTCTCTCAATATATGAGAGGGATTTTATGGATTATTTTTATAATAAGATATCCTTTTTAAAAACGAAAAAATCAAGATTTTTTTATTTCATGAAAATAAAACCTTTTATATTCTTTGATTCTCCAGTGGGTACAAAAGATATTTTGATTTCTTAAACCTTTTGCATTCCATTCGCTTTCTAGTGGGGTACAAAATAGAATGGTAAAAACTTTCATGTTCTTCTGGTTCTCCGGAAGGGTGTGAAAGATATTTTGATGTTTCAAAAAATATTAAAAACCTAATTTTCTTATGCGGAAGAATAAATTTAGATTAGAAAGATTTTTAGATATGGGAATTATAAGGTGTTGAAACCGAATAAAAATTATACTTTTAAATTATCAAGCATAATGAGAAGGATCGATCTTTATCATGTTTGTAACCGACTCCCAGACCTTTTATATGATTTTTGGTAAAGTGCAGACTTTGGATTTTGATTAAGGTTTCGTAACCCTTGACATGAACTCCAATAGGTGACCAATCTCACCTAGCTAAAATAGATTGGTTGTGACTCCAAAATAAATAGTTGTTTTGTAATAACTATTTAGGGTTAAGTCAAGTAAACTATTCATTTCAACGATATAATCCATAAAAAAATGGAAATTATAATAATATGGCACCTAAAAGTTAAAAATAATGACATATAGAGATTCATACAGGAATGAGGGGTAGACCCACCTTTTAAGTGAAGCTAGTTAGGATTTCGTATCTGAGCCATGTCGCAACACTAGCAAAATGATCATGGCTACCTAACATGCAATGAGAGTCAAATTGATTTCGATAAGCCTTTCAATGCATTTCAATCCTTCCATCATATATTTCGGAGAAGGTTAAAGCATGGTACATTATTTCCTTTTAACATTATCCACATTAGCCTTGTATCTTTAAATATTAACTCTATAATCTATATTGCCTTAGCTAAGCTCTTCTATGTTAAAATGAGCTAGGAACAAGTGAGATATGTTCCTTTATATTACTTAAGCTAAGAAATCCTTTCTTGACCCCTTATTCATCTTTAGTATGTTTCATGTCATACTGTCTTAACGTACCCCGAGGTGGATCCTTGTGGATCTATGAGTGCGCACGACTTCAAATATTTTCCTGACCTGGAAATGTCTTCTTGACTGAGACTATTCTTTGGCAATGTGATAAGAACGAGAATGTACGGATTCTCGACTTATGACATAGTGAGGGGGACCATAAGATGAATCACTCATCTTATTGGTCTTGTATGACCATTACGAAATGGTCAACGCTTGGAGTCGCCACCGATCATTTCGGGCTAGGCATGAT
>JAQSVH010185252.1:0-18782 GCA_029448705.1 Adansonia digitata | reverse complement strand
TGATAAGGCAACCTAGAGATTGCCATCTTTGAATTGCCACTTACTGTAGGATTTAGAATGAAAATTTCTAGGGATGTTAATGGTTAATTTATAACCATCCACATCCCTAAGACGCAATTGTTATACCTCTTCATAGTCTCTATGATAAGATAATCCACTAATCAAGGAGATAAGCCCTATCTAAGGATAATAATAGGCTCATGATAATGTCCCAATTTAATTTGATCTTTATCAAGATTTGCAAAATCCCAGATAAGTTCGTCCTCCATCAAAACTTTATCTCCATAAAAACCTGGATAAGAAGAACAAGAGGCCTATATAAAGGTACAAGCAATCTACTTAAAGGTAAGATGACACATAGCCCTCCATTCTTCTCATATCCACCTCTACTATTTTATTAATTAAAGCATCAAAGTATGCCCTAGAATACAAATTCTGGTACCTTCTAATCCTTTCAATCTTGTAGATCCACTCTTGGAGCATTAGTCAACCGCTCTTTACCTACCTTCCTTCTTTGTTGTGTAAACAAGTTTATAATTGATCTTGGCAATTTCAAGACATTTTTGTTGAGATTGGTCGTGTGAAGAAAAAGCTACTTAATTCCTGAATCCAACATATGAGGTTTGCCAATACTTTTAATGACACTCAAGTTTGTCCAAGTATGAGAAGCAATAAGCCATTATAGGCATGGCTATGATGAACTTGCCAAACCTTTATGGGGAGGCACCTTCTAACAGTATTTGTTTTTAAGTTTATTTTGCAAGTACCCAACACCACTGTCTAGCAGAAGATGTATTAAGCTCTCATTGTGCAACATGATGAATAATACAGTACTGGTTTACTACTTTGGTTCCCATATTGAAAGCCTAAGAGGCTAACCATATTCTCAATGCGAATTTCATTCATTCGTAATCCTCTTTGAGCGTGGCTACCGAGGTGCGTTCCTTTTTCACTTTGCTAGGCAAGACATTCTAATGCTGCCGAGTTATCTATTGGTTTCAATGTATGGTATCTTAAAATGGAAGGGAAAAAACTGATGTCTAGGTTGTGGTATACTATTTTATGTTTTCTACAGCACATTCAGTGGCTTAGCAAATTCTCAACGTGGAATCTCTTTCATATATCTAAATAAATGTGTTTATTGGTAAGTGGTGTCACTCTTTGTTACTTATTATGTGTGTCAGGAATTTCTTCTATACATTATGGTGATGGATGAATTATTGCTGCAGCGCTACTTTCGGTTTTAGTACTGCAAGGAAAGAAACTCATAATGCTAATTCCCCAAAGGTCGGCATTATTTGGACTTTGTCAAAAACGTTTTTGATTTGCACTTATAGGGATATACTAATCCTCTATGCCAAAAGTATTGTTTAGAGAGTTAAATATTTAGATTGGGCTCGGTTGTATCTTAGACTTTATGCACTGGTTTTGTTCTCAACTGTCTCATTTTGTCTCGCTTGCCTAGGTTTTCTTTGGGATCGTGTTTTTTGCTGGGTTTACACATGATCCTTTTATATCTGGAACTTTTTTTCTCCAGTTAATAAGTGATTATGCTGTTAAAAAAATGCAATACGTTGAGCTTCATGCATCGTTGATAACAACTTGAAATGCATCATCCATTTCATTGCAGTTTTAAGTGAGCTGCGATAAGTGTTGCTTTAATTTTAAGGTCAAACCAAGCTATTTCATTCCGAAAATATTCCATGATTGAGAAATGTGTATAATGGAATTTTGAGAATTCTTAAAAAATTTATTAGAAAAACATTCTCCTGATCAACAAGAAAAAAGATTAGAAAAGAATAGAATAAACAAATCTAACACATAAAATATAAAAAATTAATAACCTTAAAGATTGAAAAAAACAATGAATAAAAATAGTTAGAATTAAAAAATCAAAAACAGGAATTTTTATTGAAAAAATCTTATCAAGAAAATTATAAGATGAAAATAAAAAATAATCAATATAAAATGGACCAAAATTATGGGAGAAGAATAGATGAACAATATTGAAAAGAAGTTGCCATGCACCCTACAAATAAAAAAATAATTTTTTATTCACAATATTGTAACCTCCAAGACAATTTAGAAGTCTCAATTATAACTGCAAATAAAATTAAAAATCACAATTAAAAATAAAATCTTATAAAATAACTTATAAAGTGCAATTAATTAAATTAAATTTGCAAAAATAATTTGATAAAAAATCTTGATTCTATTAACTTCTATTAACCCTTACTAGATTAAGTTAGAAACCGAGCCTATAAAAATCCCCTAATATATAGTGATTGTCATTCACTATGCACATACTTTCTAAAAAACCATATTTCATTTCTATTCAACTTATTCCATTTATTTCTTAAAGTTATCTTTCATTCCTTAAAGAGCATACAGATTTCTTTCCTCATTATGGCAAATATATTATACAATTTAAATATCATATTAGATTCTACGAATCAAGGATTTTATTATCATATTATAGATGTTACATGCATGTCTATTACCCCATTTACTTGAATGATTGCTCGTCTTTTAAGTAGTAAATAAACTTTTGATAAATGACTATGACCATGAAATAGCATGATACAAAAAATGAACTGCTAAAGAAAAGAAACTCTGCGTACACAATTCGAACAGTAGAACACAATCTCCCCTACTTTAGTAGGCTGCTCTTGTTATTAGTATTGGAATGACGACCATTTATTAAACATATACAATTAATTAAAGGATTTTTGTTGTTTCGTAAAAATAACTTAGAAAGTCAAATCAAAAACCTCAAATAGCCTAAAAATAGAGTCACATCACCAAAGCACTCGATTGGATGAACGCAGAAAATGACTAAATTCTTGCCTTCATTTTTTCTTATTATTCTTGTATATGAATAATACAAAAAAAACTCATGACCATAAACCTATAAGGGCAAGATTATGATTAATAAACATCAGTGGAACTTGTGATAAACCTACCACATTAAATGATGAAGTCAAAAAAAAATTGTGTTGTAAGAACTTAACCATATGAAAAGTAATAAAAAAACAAAAATTTCAGTATTCCATCGGCACCATCCTTCAAAAGATCAAGACGCACAGCCTTGCTATGATTCCCACAGTTGGATTTGGCTACTGGCAGCATTTTATGCCATCATTAATGGCGCAAAACAGTGTAGCAAACAGCCCAAGGCAGTCACCAACAGTAGTGCATCTTAGGCTCTACTTTTGCGCACTAATATTATCAATTCGTTGATCTTTTCTTGAACTGTTTTCCAGCAAACATAAGTACGTTTCTTGATTGTTTTTGTGGCTTGTAATATGTTAAGAAACAGCGACTAATCATGCAGAAAAATATAATTTTTCTTTTCAGGACAAACATCACTAAATCAGTAACAATACACAATCAATTCTCAATTTGTGCTAGTTAATTGCCTCATCAGTTAATTGATCAAAAACAATTTTCAAACCAATTAATTATAGAGAGAAACAAGAATTTTTAAGATTTAAATTAAGAATGTACCTTTAGCCAATATTTATCAAGAACATAATCTCATTGCAGGTACATGAAGTCGAACACCTCGTATAAGTCTTCTAGTCTATTTTTTTTCTTGATAATTATCTTATCATGGTGCATAGATAATTTATATAGACTAGATTAGGGACTTATAGTAGAAAACTAATTAGAGTTATATCCTACTATCAAGGATTCTGTATTCTAATTAGTTACTGAAGCAGAGTTTAATTCTTACTACTAGAGTAGTTAATCTAAATAGGATATACTAAATAATATCAACTCAATATTAATTAAAATATTTATCTCGGTCCCTTTATTTTAGAAAATAATGTCCAACTATTCTCCCATTTGGCCCATAAGATAAACCAAGAACTTAAATAGGTGATAATTAAATCCAAACTTTAATATGGCCATAAGTTACTCTAGCTAAACTCCCGCTCAATTAAAGATTCAAATAGCATGAATGATGGCTGTAGCATTCTAATCCGAATATTCACTTTCATGCATTATAATGCATGATCATCTCTAAAAGAGTACTTTATGAGATATACTTTATGAATGAATTTTCTGTAATCATTGAAGGTCTACCCGAAATGTAAACTTTATGTGCACAAACTGAAACATTTCCATAAATTCTAAGAATGTGAAAATAACAAATCAAAAAAGCCAAAATAGATGTTGACAGAATTTAACTAGCCCCGTATCCACATGAATTTTAAACTGTTTTGTCGATAATGCTTTAGTCATGGGATCCACTATAATTAAACCTATACTGATGTATTGGATATCCATTTCTTGCTTCTTTATAGAGTCTCTAATAATATTTGCTTGCTATGACTTCTACTTTTATCATTTTTAGAAAAGCATACTGCATAAAAGTTGTCACAATAGATCTTTAATAGTCTTGCTGACAACTCTCAAACTAGAGATAAAATATCCTGACCTTATTGCTTGTGATATTGCTTTATAACATAATTCTTCCAGTAGCTTTCATAGTCCAAGGCCAAGATTACTTTAATATCTGCCAAGCACTTCTATTATAAACCTGGTGTCAAGTGTTGTATAAACCTGATCATATATAAGGCTCTTAATATTATATGCATATGTAATGCCTTTCATATGTGTTTTTCCAAATTATTTGGAGATATTAGCTCAAACTGAAATATCCCCTTTACAATTTACGTCCTAATTCTTCCCAAAACTGTCTTGATATATGCTTCCTAAGATAGACTTTATGTTTTTTTAGACCTATCTCTATGAATCTTTATGCCTATGACATATGAAGTTTCACCCAAATTCTGTATATCAAGTTTTGAGAATCAAAACTCTTGTCTCATGTAACAAAGCCAAATTACTTGTGCAAGGAGAATATCACCAACATATAGGACTAAATTATGACTTTACTTCTACTAACTTTAAGGTTTAAACAATGATCAACATTTTAGTAAATGTTAAACTTTATATACCATCGGTGGGATGCTTGTTTTTAGTCTATCTATTGATCTTTTACAGAAACCTTTAGGTAAAATCATGTATACCTCTTCTTAAGATCCCTATTCAAGTAAGTTGTTTTCACCACCATTTAATGTAACTCTTAATCAAAATGAGATACAAAGCTATGATAATTCTTAATGAAACTTTCCTAAAAACTGGAGAGTAAGTTTCATGGTAATCAATACCTTTTTTGAGTGAAACCTTTGACCATTAGTCTAACCTTATATCGTTCAAAATTACCAAAAGGCAATTCAATGAGTTACTAGACTGGATTATTGGCCATTGGTTCCATATTTTTTACTATAGCTTTATGCCAAAGTGTGAAATTTTCATTATTCATGGCTAGTGAAAACGAAATCATCTTTATGTCCAATATCAAAATTAAACTTTTATAGGTATAAACAATGTTATAGAAATGGCTAGTTTCTTACCTATTTGATCTCTTAATTCTATAATCATTTGCTTATATTGTACACCTTTAATTAGTGAGATTAATAATCTATTGTAAAGGTTATACTTTGATTTGATTGTTCTTCTATTAATTATGTATATTTGTTTTTAAGAAACAATCAAGTTCATTACAAAAGATAAATCTAAATAAATTTATTCCTCAATATCAACCTTAGGAGGAAAGTCACTCCCACTGAACTCATGATTCATAAGAAACTTAGCATTGTCAACTTCAGCAATTCTAATTGAATATGAGAGACGTTTAAAACGTTGACCCCTTGAAGTTAATTGCATATCCTATAACTGCTAACTGTTCTTGGATCTAGTTTCCTTATTTTTAGGTTATAAGCTTTTACTTTAACTAGACAACCCAAGTTTGTCATGCCTTAAGCTAGATTCCAACTATTCTGTAATTCTAAGAAACTTTTAGAAAAGAATTTAGTTGACACTTTAATAAAGACATCAATAGCAATTTTAATGCATCAATCTCGAAACTTAGGGAAATGTGTATGATCTATAAATATTATAGTATTTTCTTTAGCTCCCTTTTATGGATTTGTTTGTTTTTTCTTTAATACAGCTAACTTAAGTGTCAAATTCAAGAGTTTCAAGAACTCTATCATTGTCAATTATCTTAAATTTCTATATGAACATATGACATAATCTTTTTATCACAACTTTAAAGGAGTTTTTATCTATAGCACATCTTTATCACCAGAAATCATATACTTATTCTCACAATCAAGATTCATTTTAATGATAGAAAATACTAGAGAAAAATTTTCTTTTGAACTTTCAACAACATAATTTAAAAATTTAAATTTAAAACTCTTTTACTTAAGAAAATTTCTAAAATGAAGGATAAAACATTTTTTCAAGGTTCAAACAATTTTATTTTCAAAAAAATTATCCTGATAGCCTTTAACGATTTCTATAATGGATGTTCCTCCGATTTTCCTTTGGTTTCTTGACTTTATGAAACCATAAATGATTATAGAAATATAATTCATTAAAAATAAGTTTAACCATCATGTACTATTAGGAACATCAGCAAAGAGATCCATACAAAATAAGTTTACCTTTATTTTTAAGTCTTTTTTATACTTTATGCAATCTTCCATTATGTGTCAGAGTTAAAACAAAATGAAAGACTTGATATCATTTTCTTTATTGGCATTTTTCCTCTTTTTCACCTTTATAACACATTTGCTTACTTATCACCTTTTACCTTGAGTCACTAAGCTAACTGACTCTAGTTTCTCATTTTGTAATCTCTTTTCCTCTTGAACACATATAATTGAAGTTCATTGATAGACCATTTTCTTTATATGTGCTTCTCATGATCATACTCAATAGGAAAAAAGTTAAATATGAAAGCGATAAGAAATTTACTTGAAGAATTCAATTTCGAAGATTTAAGTCGAGCAACAATGCTTCTCAAATCCCATAATGTGCTCATGCACAACATTTAAAATTGTTGCACTTTATTCCTAAAAGCTTTCTTATTAGGCGATAGCCAAAACTTTATCAGATTTAACAATTTGGTCTTTAGTGACTTTGCAATAATCCTTGACCTTATAATAATTAGGATAAAATCCCAAATTGATTTACTAATAGAGGATTTGATGTACATCATCTTTAAATAGTTAGATTTCTCTCATTGTATATCAAAATTTATTTTCTTTTTGTGCACTTAATTCGTTGAGGACAAGTTGTCCACCCGAATACTAAGTCAAGGTCCCTACACTCAAAATAGCTTGATTTAGAGTGATTTTTTACCACCGGATAGTATTTAATTCAAGCAACCTTACTATTTATAATAGTAAAAATTCTTGCAAAATGTAAAGAATTATATTTTAATTGAATAAGATACTTTATATTCAAATGTAAATCCAAATATTCTTATGGGTAGAGGTGCATTATGCATATGAATTTACACAACTTTAATGATAAAATAATAATTTTAAAACTCCAAAATTAAATAATCCATACCTATGGGCCTAGGAAAATTTAACTTTAATGTTGTATTATTTTATCCTTTAACCATTTTACAAAATTAATTATTTCTCTGTGGGGCCAAATAACTAATTTCATGGTCCAACATTCTATATATGTTATTTTTATTTATGTAGTTTTAAATAACTACTATTTTATTTAAATCAATTAACCCAAGATGCTATGGCTACTCTTAAATTAATGATGTAAAACTTAATAATAATATCTGACATGTATGCATAAAACTTATTGCATATCACAAATAATTCTTTATTGATGCCATTTTTCTTATGTATTTATTAAAGAAAAACTTTATCTTAAAATAACTACCAATTATCATCTAAATCAACTAACTTAAAATGCTATAGCTACTCTTAAGCTTGCGATGTGTAGCTTTAATAGTGACATCCTTAATATAGGTAGAATTCTTTATTACATATTAGTAGTTGTAGCCAAATATTATGTTAAATCATGCTAACTTATTGCAATTATATAATATATGTTAATCTCGTCCTCTGTGTACAGTTATTTAAAGAAAACTTTATTTTAAATAACTACTAATTTAACTAAATCAATCAACTTAAGATGCTATGGCTATTCCCAAGCAATTGATTTAGACTCCTTATAAAAATATAATATACATGCACCATAAATAATTGCATACATGATTTAATAACTCAAATATATACCAAACAAATTCATGGCATAAAACTTTATTGATGTTTACTGCATGTAGTTACTTAAAGAAAAAAGTTTTTATTTTAAATAACTACCAATTTATCTAAATCATGTAACTTAAAAATACTTTGGCTAATACCAAGCTAGTGATTTAGATCCTTTATAATATAGATTCTTTATGTAGTAAAAATTTGCATAGTACAACATAATTTCTAGCCGTAAAGCTATAATTGATTTAAAAATCAGGATATAATATATGATATGCATCCTTAAGTCACATAAAAATATGCACAAGATCAAAATGTATTTATTTAATAACATATAGATGTGCATATTTACATCATGATTCCAACAAAATGCTTTATCACACATATATGCACATAACTTGTAGGTTGAAACTACAAATTTTTGGATACTATTTAAGGAGAGTACATATTGTTAAAATATTTCGAAAATATCAAGATATTTTATCAAGAAATAAAATCATAGACTATTTATGCATAAACATATTTATTATTTAATTAAACACCAATTTTAAATAATAAATATTTTATGTAACCTAAAAAATCTAGAAAAATCACTAAATAAAAAAACCATAAAATATTTTGGTCTGGAAAAGTTGAGACCAAATTAGCCTTGGGACGATAACGCACACGTCACATGGGCCACCCTACGCATGTGGGCTTCGGCTGGGACTTTGTCCTTACCTTTCTTCTTCCTCCAGTCAGGTCAGGCACAACTAGGCAGCATTTTTTTGACCCGTTCAGGTATGCTTTTTTTGTCTGGACATCTTTTTCATGTTTTTGAACCTTATTTGATGCAATTAACATCGCGAAAACATGATTTATCATGAAATCTACATAGCCCATACATTAATTCTTTATAAAATCACGAAAATCATTATCCAATAATTAAAATTTTATGATTTTAACAAGACCTAATTTTAATATATCATAAATTTTCTCATTTTAATCTCATTTTCTTTAATCCTAGGATTCAGTAACGTAGATCAATGATTAATGTATTAAAATAGTATATCACTTTCAATTTTACAAGAATTAATGAAGAATTTCATAATGAAATTTTAATAAACATAATATACAAGCAAATTCACGGTACAAACGTGAAATATATTTTGATACGTAAATACAAATCACAAAATTAATCATAGCATGTTAAATTTCAGTTTCATGCTTTTACTATATTTATTATAACTTGTTTATCCCTAATACGAATTATTTAATCGTTTATGCATAAACAATATATGCATGAAAAAAATTCATTTTTAACGAATCTTATTAGAAGATCTAAAGAACAAGGCTAGAAAGACTGGCTCTGATGTCACATATAAAATTTAAATTAAGAACGTATCTTTAGCCATTATGGATCAAGAACACGACCTCGCTATAGATACATAAAAATGAATACCCCGTCTAAGCCTTTTACTCTATTTTTTTCTTGATAACTACCTTATGATGTTGCACATACAATTTATATAGATTAGACTAGGGACCTATAGTAGAAAACTAATCAAAATTATATCCTACCATCAAGGAATCTGTATTCTAATTAGTTACTAAAGTAGAGTTTAACTCTTACCAATAGAGTAGTTAATCTAAAAGGATATACTAGATAATATCATCTCAATATTAATTAAAATATTTATCTCGATCTACTTAATTATCATGTGGGCTACATAAAATCCAACAGAATTAACATCCTAACCAGAGTTGAAAATTAATTAGGAAGCAATTTCTTGAAATATCTTCACACTTGCTACGAACCAAGATTATCTTAAAATCAGTAACAACCACAAGAAAAAGTTAACTAAATCATCTTAAGTGAGGCTTGGATACCACTTGGTGGTTCTCATAATACACATGATAGTACAAAAATATAATTGAAAACAAATAAAAAACTCAGTGAAAATAATATAATAATACATAGAAAGCTAAGACCTCTTGTCCTTCAAGAAACAATTTGCATGACTTTAGTCAATCTATCACAAATAAGAACAACAAAAGAAAATGTTGCATTATACAATAAAAAATGAATTATGCATTATATCTATGTCTTCTCTTCTTAACATTCCTTACTAATGTGATTTGCACAATTCATTAGTGGATACTACCTTTGAGCATAAGGTATAATCTTATAATCCCTATTTTTCAAGGCTAAGATAGAAACTTCTAGTCTCCTTAAGAATTCTAACCAAATTCTTAAGTACAAGTCATTAAAATCTCAAAACCTTTTTTTTGATAATGAAGGTTATATTACAAACTATATGAGTCCTCTAATAGGAGAGTGTTTGCTAATTTTAAAGATAAACTTTAAAAAGACAAATACAATAAAAAATATAAACACAAGATATGATGAGCTTAGGAACACTTGAACATTTGAAAAGTAAGGAAAAAAATGGAAGTTTCTTGCTTTGATTAGCTTTTCTTTTAATGTTTTGGTATTAAAAGTTTTGAAGAGTCCTTTTTATTCTTTGGATAGCTTTTATGAACACTAGCCATTAATTGAATTGAAATAGAGCTGATATTTCCCTAAAAAATAAGCTTTGACATTTTCCAAGCATGCCAGGGATTTATACTCTACCTATTCCACTAAAAAACTTTGATAATTAGGTTGTCAAGAATCGATTGTTCTTACAAAGGACTGATCCTTTACTGTCCTACAAGGTAAGATGAGCTTCTATTTCTCATGGATCCTTTAAGAATTTTCAAGGGGAGGATTGGTCCTATATGAACTAATATTGATTCTTTCACAAGGTTTTTTAACAAAATGACATTCTTGACCTTGAAAAGGATGAGAATCTTTGCAACTAAACTTTTATTAATATTAATCATTTAGGAATGAGTAGTTTTATAAAACCATAGGATTTTTTAATATATTAATATTTTTCAAAATATTTAAAAATTAATTCAGTTAAAGCAATCTTAAGATTAATTAGACTTAAGTTTTTTCATTTGAAAACTAAAACCAATTCAATACTGACTGCCATCTAAATCCAATGAGAGTAAAAGTGGGTTAACAAGCTTTTCAGTGTATAACATAATAGTATAATTTGATATTTTCACCATATATCCAAAAGAATGCAAAACCATGATGCACTGTACATTCTTAACCCTATCCATTTTGTCTTGTTGCTTTTATATATTAACTCCACTAGTATTGCTTTGGTCAAAGACTTCAATAATTCAATACAAGCCAGAAACGAGTGAGATATGTCCCCTGATATCACTTAGGGTGACGAATCCTCTATGGACCTATAATAACTAACCTAAAAAATAAATAAATATATATATAAGCACAATTTCTTGTATAGACTTTTAACCTAAGCCCATCAAAAATTATTTTTATCAAAATATTAAGGCTTGTAAAAATGAGGTGAGTTACAAAGAAAAATATCAACAGTTTTTGTAGTAAAAAAATACATAGAAAAGGAAGAAAACCATAAAAGAAAAAAAAAATTAAGAGCCTGAGATTGAGATTAGGTTTGAAACCAAAGGACTAAGGTTTGGTTATTCCTAAATTCTGTCAATTTATCATTTTTAATTTGTTAATTACAAAACATTTTTAGTTTTGATATTGTTTAAGTTTTAAATTATTTATGGTGTTACTCTAGTGACTTTTCGACAATATATAAAAAGATTTCATCAAGACCTTCCTAATGGTTCTTGTGGCGACTGATCGCTATTTATATTTTATGATAAATCAATTTTTTTGTATTTCAGATAAGTAGGTTTTGATAGTTTCCATGAGCCAACTTAGGGTCACCAAAATGCTGTTTTTGGATGACCATTTTTATCAAGATTTAGATGGATTTTATAGTATGAAATGTGATTTTCCCATTGGTATGTTTAGTTTGATTACACAAGTTTTGTATTATGAGATTCGGAGTCTCAAAGTTGGTTAAACAAATCTGGAAACCCAAAAAACCCAAAAAAAAAAAGCAATTTATGACAATTTTCTAATTGTTAACCCTCGAAACTTAGTCTATATGAAACCATTTTTGTTGAAAAGAATTTTAAATTATACTATTACGTTTCTGCTTTGAAATTGTGCTTCAAAATATCTCTAGTGTTTGCATGGATTTGGATTTATAATGGCATTAAGTAAGCTAAATGATTTCTGAAACCCAAAATTTTTAAAACCAGTGATGATTTTGTGACTTTTGGCCTTCAAAAATAGGTTTCTTCTCCATTTTATTACTGAAATGGATTCGAGTTTTAAAGTAAGATAAGCAAGTTTTGTTTTGGTACCAAATACTTCTTTGGATTCAACATAGTGTTAGATATAAGTGCTCAAAGTAAGCCAAATGACTATAAAAATTTTAAAATTTTAGCATTTTATAAAATTTTGTTTCAATTACTATTAAAAGTTATTTTTGTCTCTAATTAATCTATTTTACTACAAACACTATAAGCTTTGAATATTTAAATTTCGTTGAATTTTATAATAAATAAAAGTATTTTTAGTAAATTAAGTTTAAGTATGCATATTTTTGAAAATTTTGATTTTATGACTAAAAGTTCCCAAAAACTAAAATTGTACTAATTTTATGATTTTTCATAACCACATGTAATCGTATTACTAATTTTATGTATTTGCATATATTTTCTAATTTTAAATGTTATTATATTTTTCTAAAATATAAAAGAAGTAGTTGGATTAGAAATATAATTCTAAGTAAGGAAAGAGTCTTAGATTGATTTGAAGATTTCTTAATTTGTTTAGATTAATCAATAACTTAAGTTTCCATTTTGAAAACTTTTGAATTAATAGGCTTTGAGAAATTAAGTTCATTGCTTCTTGGTTTTGGTTTAGCAAGTTTAGAGAAGTGACTAATATCCTTTTGTGTTTTGGCATCCTAAAATTAACCTTTACATACCCAAATTTTGCATATGATATATAACATTTTGTCCTTGCTTTATTAAATCGGATTAAGCATGCAAAGTATGTATTATTCTTTAATTCAAATTTAGAACATGATTATATTTTGATTTGGTCTTTGAATCTGATTTTTGTTCAAGCATATATATATGTCTAATTGTTTATCTATAATTTTTAATAAAGTTTAATATAGAAATGCTTTGAAAAAAATGTGAAATTTGCTTTGTATGTGACGTATTTGTTTACAATTTTGTATAGTTTGGTAACTTAAAAATATTTTTTTGTTTTGATGTCTCCTAGTATGACTATGCTTTAACCCTATCAATGGAGGTTCAACATTGGCCATTTTGACATGTACTTTGTGATAGAAATAGTTTCAAACCATGCCACCAATTGAGAATAGTAGTTTTTATTTTGGACTCTACCATCAATTAGCATAGTGGTTTTCGTTTTGAACTGTGCCATCCATTTAGAGCAATGGTTTTTATAATACCCAATTTGTGCAACCAATGGTTGCTTTTTATATGCTTCTGACCTATTACTAATAGGGTTACTTATGGTTTTTCTTTTAACTTATACTTAAGGGTTAAATGTGGTCTTAGTGTCATATGGTTAGTTTCGTTAGTTGATAATCTGATTTTGAAACAATTTGATTTATTATGTTATCTGTATAGATATCTAATTTTGTCTAGGTCTCTTTCAAACAAACCGAGCCCAATCAGAGACTTTTAGATGAAATGCATTCATCTCTTTTCCTAGACCAATTTTCTAACATCTTGGGACTTAATTAGAAGGCCAAAAATAAATAATGATAAATAATAAAATAATAAAGAGGTATTGCAAAACTAATGACATGGCACTAAAGAGGGAAAAAGAAAGGTTTGAAATGTCTAGGGAACAATTTGAACAATTGGAAACCTTTAGAATGTAAAAAAAATGCAATTTTCATGAAATTCTCAAATATGTATCGATACATTTCATTAATATATCGATACATCATCTAGGTTTTTAGTTATTTTAGGTCTGAAGCATGCATTGTATTAATACAATGCCATATTGTATCGATGCAATATGTGCTTTTCATGGACTTTTGGTTCTAGAAGCACATTTATCAATGCAAACACCAATGTATAATACTGCATGAAAATTTTCATCATAAACAAGCTTTTTCACCCAAGTTTTCCTATATTTCCTCTTTCAAATGGCTTTGGATCACTTTATAACAAAACAAAAAGTCCTTTACAAATAGTTTTACATTGAAACATGGGCATGAGAATCACTTACATAGATTAAGCCATCAGAGCATGAATGAGCCTAGGATAAATAAGATTAATGCTTTCATCATGCCTGGCAACCAAATGGCATCTAGTGTGATTATGTTTTTTGACCATTTTAAGTCTAGTTCAAATAAATTTCAATGGACGGTTATTTTGGGTTTGAGTTAAAAACTCTTTCCTGCATAGAACCAAGTTATAGCCATTTGTATCGAGGTTTCTCTTTGGAGCCATATAGCTGAGTTTGTACACTTTGATCAATTGATCTATGCCCTAAATTAAAAGATTTCAACACCTTGATCAGATCACCTAAGCCTTAAATGGTTTGCTGGCAAATAAGTGTATATGAGTTGTTAAGAAATAAATAATAGTGCATCAGGATGAGAAGTGATCAGCTAAGGGAGTTTTTAAACCTTTGGGGCATCTAAAACAGAGGAGGGAGCCGGTTCTCAATAGAAAAAACTAGAAAAGAAATAAAGAAATAAAATGGGAGAAAAAGAGAGAGAAAACCAAAGAAACAAGAGAGAGTTCTTTAAGTTTGATCAAAGGTGGTTTCTCCACTTGTTCTCTACTTAGTTTTTAATCGTTTTTCTCTTCATCTTATGTAAGCTTGAGGATCCTAAGCCATGTTTAGGTGATGATTTGAGCTAAAAGTGTAAAAACCATGTTTATGGCTAAATCTTGAGCTATGATCTTTAAATGTTTTCTTTCGGTTTTCCCTGCTAATTTTTGTTAAAGGTTTCTTAAAATTCAATTTTCCAACACGACAAACTTTTTTCATAGATTTCAAAATAATTTTTCATAATTTATAGTTGTTTTCACCATGTTGTTTTCCTTGTTCTTGCCTTTGTTGGTTATATTATGCCATGCATTTTTCATGTCATGCATGATTCATGCATTAGGCTATTTTCATGCATTATAATCATGATTCATATGACCATGCATTTTCCATAAATATATTATGATTAGGGCAACATCATCATCCATGTTAGTGTACTTTGGTATGTTCATGTGGATGGGCTATTTCATGTTTAAAACCATAAAATAGATGTATTCTATGACATATTCATATGTTATTATCATGATGCACATGTCCATGCATTTTTCATTAATATGTTATGATTATAGCAATGTCTTCATGTATATTAGTAACTCTAGGTATGTTCATATTAATATGGCATTTTGGGAGTAAAAATCATTTATTGTATTATGCTTGTTTGTTTATTGGTGAAATGAAATGTTTATGGGTGCATTTTTAATGTTAAAAGCTTTCAAGGGGCCATTCTACATTTTTTTATAATGTTTTCATGAATGTTAAATATTATCATGTCATTTCATACATATAGATATCTTTTAGTCATTTTCATGATTTAGAAATTATTATGCAATATCAGGCATTTCAGGGTCATTTTAGTTAATTTCATGATTTAGGGATTATTATTCATTTCATGCATGTTTGCAACATTTTAGTCATTTGCCCTAATCTAGGATCATTTATGTTATTTCATGCATTTAAGGGTCATTCTGGTAATTTGCCATGTTTTAGGACCATTTACATAATTTCATACATTTTAGGGTTATTTTAGTAATTTTTTATTATTTAAGGGCTTTTATGTCATTTCATGCATTTTAATGTAATTTAGGTCATTTTCCATGATCTAGGGACTTTGATGCAATTCCATGAACTTTGATGTCATTTAGTCATTTTCTATGACTAAGAGACTTTTATGTTATAAGTACCTTCTCTACAACTTGTTTAGTTTTATACAAAAATTCTAACGGTACATTTGGTTCACTAAAATGGAATAAAATTATAATAGAATAGTTATTCTATGGAATGAAATAAAGTTAGAATGGAATGAAATAGTTATAGTAGTGGTTTGATTTAGTGAAGTAGAACACTATAAGATTCAAATCCTAGACAAAAGGGATTCGAATCTCTTAAAGCAATTTCTTATTCCACCTAAAGTTGGAATAGCCATTCAGTAAGTGGGGCACTGAATGACTATTCTATGATTTCATGAAATACGATCGTAGTAGGCTATTTCATAGAATAGTCATTTCCCATGTTATTGTAGTGTGCTGAATAAGTTCCTAATGGAATGCTTACTCCAGTATACCAAACGAGGTGTAAATTCATGCGAAACCAACTTCATAATTGATTATAATTAAAATTTGTTAATTATTTATTAAAATGACAAATTAATTACAAAAAGATAATCCTAGATATACCAAAATAAAAAAAAAACTGAATTTTGGTCCATAGCATCTTAGAGGTATTCATATGTCGAGTCGGGACTAAATATGGTATCA
The DNA here is from genome assembly GCA_029448705.1 of Adansonia digitata. NCBI lineage: Eukaryota > Viridiplantae > Streptophyta > Magnoliopsida > Malvales > Malvaceae > Adansonia > Adansonia digitata. The sequence continues at coordinate 2,178 of JAQSVH010185252.1, read as the reverse complement.
ACATCATTTATGCTTATCTAAACTCAGTCCAACCCAAAATATGGGCTTTCAATTTAATACAAACCTATTCATATTTTTAAATAGACTCATTTAAGCTCGCTCATATTATATATTTTAATTTTTTAAAAAAATTTAATCTTTAAGAATTTAAGGAATTTTTTATTAAGCTTTAAAAAATAAATAACTTAATATTTTTTAATATTTACACTATAATATTATTTATATTTATTCTTTATATTATATCAATTACACAATATGTATAAATATCAAGATAATATAAATTATATAATTAAAAAAAAGGCTAGGTCAGGCAAGGTTTGATCCTTGAATTTAAGAGCTTACTGTTTTATAAACAAGCTTAATTTTTTTACCTAGGTTTATTTTTCAGGCCTAGTATTATTGCTCAAATCTTCTCAAAAATTAAGAAAGCTTTTGAGCTTGAACTAGTAGCTCGACTCATGAATACTTGTACGGGTGTCTTGACAATTACTATTATTATTAGCATGTAAGTGAAAAAATAAAGATTTGAAAAAAAAATTGTTTTAGAAGAAAATAATTTTTTTAAAAGAAAGGGCTAGTTTTTTCCTCCACGATTTGTTTTTAAAAAAATAAAAATAAAAAATGTTCATAACTTTAATTTCATATAATATTAGATATTAGATTATGTTACACCCATTTTGTAAGTGAAAGAAAATAATAAGTGAAAATAAATTAAAAAGAACGTGAAAATAAATGAATAAAAAGAAGTTAATGTCATTACACATTGAAAATAGAGACAAATGGCAAAGTGGTTTTTTTTTTTTCAAGAAAAGAAAATGCCAACATATTAATATATATTATTCTTAATTTTATAATTTTACTTTTTTACGATTCTAATTTCTAAACTCAATCATGGTTTCGTATAAAATATATGAACAAAAATATTTCAATTTAATAAAAATTAGATATTTTAATTTTCATGATATGAAAAAGAGATGCAGATGAAATTTAAATTTTAGATTTATTGAATACTATATCTTAAAAGTAATTACATGAACCGTGTGAGTGAAGTGAAGTTCTTTATTCAAATCCTACCCACTTTCTTGATGGTTAAAATCCTTAGGAGGTCTTTGAATTGTATCATTTAATACAAATTAGTTCTTCCATTAAAAATTTGAGTAATTTAATTTTTGTATTTTTAAAATTAAAATTAAAAACATAATCACTAATTGATTAAACCTAAACCATTAAAAAGACCAATGTGATGTGGTATAATAAAATATCTTATTTTAAAATGAAATGAAAAAAATTCAAATGATTGAAAATACCCCATAAAATCTTTTTTAACCATGTGGCATTTTGGATACTCTAGTAAAAAATGCCATGTCAAAGTGACTAAAGTAAAAAAAATAAATAAATAAAAAATATGTAAGAAAGAAATCGAATTAAAAAAAAAAGATTTTAATTCCCGAAAAAAAAAAAAACTAAATCCCGAAATGTGAACCGTTAGGCCCACAACCCAAAATCAATCAACATTCATGCCGGAACTCTCCAATCAAAGAGTTTTCGAAAGCCCATATTCATTTCAATTTTTAATCTTGGGCAAGAAGCGATATGTTTTTTGGGTGATGAAAGCGGTGGTGCTTGCAAGTGAAAGAACTATTTGCAATGAAAAAGAAGAAAGAAACCCCAAACAAAAATACCAATAAAACTTAAAATAAAAACAAGAATAAAAATGAATTCCAAGCGAAAAAAAATAGAATTAACTGTAAAAATGAAAAAGAAAAAAAGGTAGTGGTGAATGGAACAACGATTCATAGGAGAAGCAGAGAGTCCAAACTACACCAGCGATGGTTTAGGGATTCAGGGTCTTATGACCATGTTTTTTTATTCAGATTTTAGGGTTCTGACTTTAGGGATTAGGGCTTTTTTTTACTCAGATTTTAGGAATTTTAGGTTTGTTTATTTATTTAGAGATTGAGATTCAAACTTTTAGAGTTTTTTTTCAATTGAATTTTTTTTTTTTTGATTGGGGCTTTTGGTTTTTTGTTTTAAGTTTTGATTCCATTATTTTATTTTAAATTTTTAACCTTTGTTTTTAATTTTTACTTATCTGTCGTGAAGTTTTTACAAGGATATCTAAATGGAAAATGTCATGTTCAAAGTTTTTGAGTGTTATTTTGAATTCATCGATTACTT